>LR140717.1:0-15320 GCA_900659605.1 Tisbe holothuriae | reverse complement strand
TGGACAAGCACCCCTAATGTAGAGAAAATTTTCCGACAAGCACCCCTAATGTAGGCCCAAAAAAGGGTGACCCCCCCCCTGTTTTTCGGCAAATTTTGGGGTCCCCCCCCAAGATTTTGGTCCGTGTTCATGTATGGGAAACCCTATAAAAGGAAGGATAGTGAGGCACTGATTTAAATAGTTTAGCTGGTGATATGTCTTTGTTCCACATCAGTAACTCCATCTAGTGACCGAATGATACAAAAAAAGAGACCAAGCAAAGTATTAAATGGAAGCTTCCATTCCAATATAGTTAGGGATCCTTATAGGCTCCCTAATTATAATATCTCAATGGCCAAGTACAACAGCAATTCATAGGGAGAGTCAAAGGAGAGAAAATAATAAAGGTCTCGTCAAAGCTGCTAAAATTGTTCGTCGTAGAAAGAGGAGTCTACGCGTAGGGAGACGGACGGGTTGAGTTGCTCAGGCTCAACAAAACCTATCAAGGCACCTGCGCCGGCAAAAACTTCAAATGAATTCATATCTGAAGAATTCCTGAATTCGTATATTGGAGAGGTTTTGTTGCATATAGGTGGAATTAACGGTTCCTTAATGGAGGCAAAACTATATTCTGCTAACTGCTTACTATATTCGGCCACAGTAAAGAAAATATATATATTCGGTCTAAGGAAAATTCTATTCGGACTTTTTATAAAAAAAAATTCGGACTGTGGAAATATTGACTTCGTCCTAAAGAATTCGTCCAAAGTATATCGACCCCTTTTGTGGGCGCGAGAAGCTCTCAAACTGTCAGCTACATTGGACATGTAAACGGAAAAGAAAAGAAAACGCAATTTTGAGTGCCACCACCCAAATTAATTAATAAATATATAGGACGTTTATTCTAAAAACGGAAACTTCTCATGTGCCTAAATATAGATCGATTTGTGTACAAAAGAACCACAAAATATGTTTGCCTAATTGAATTTTCAAATTGAATGCAGTTATGATTTCACAAGATATAAATACATATACTAAAACATGAATATTGTTGGAAAAATTAAGTCAAGTCAAATATACATAGTAAACACTGTTTCTACCGTACATTTGATTTATGCAGGTTTTTTTGGAAGAAGACCTGATCGAAAGTGTTTAGAATAAAAGGAAATTCATATATGTTTTCCTGGGTAACCAACTCTACGCGTATACGGTTGAAACTTGAAAGACATTGTGCCCGTGAAACCTCCATAGAAACTTCCTTCTACTATACCTTCTACCACTTCTATGACTCATCCACTCCAATATTTTTCTTTAGCTGCTTCCTCGAGTGCGCTCTTGCTTTAAACGTGCATCACATGCAGCTTTATTTTATGACTCATGCCAGCCAAAACGGTTACATCAAAGTGTACTACAAAAAGCGCACGCGAAAAAGGCTTTCCCGGGGATTGGATGGAGATATTGTAGTCGTTATTAGAGATTGTGTTCAGTGCACTTTGCCACCTCATAGGAGAAGATTGCAGTGTTAATTTAAGTATAAGTATAACAAAATATTTACAGGTAAGACAAACCTGTATTACATACCGCATGCGGCATTGTGCATAATATGTAAGTTTCCCACGAGTATATATGCTTTCTGGTACATGGTTCTACTTCTCAAACGGTATTATCCGTTTTTGAGGCCAGAATATTGATTGTTTTGGGAAAACGCTTAAAGCGCTTATCTCTTCATTGTGTCTCTCAAATGCCCATGTCAAGGGAAGGACAGACAAGATTGCATTGACACAAATCATTCGTCAGCAATGTCAAATGAGCGAACACACAAAAAAGTGTTTATCGAGTCCATTTTTCATGAACATCAACGAGGCCTCCTCTGCACAAGCTGGAAAATCAATTAGAATCGTTGCTCTATAATGATTGTGTGCAACATTTGTCCATTTGTTGTTAGCCTGAACTCGGTCAAGATCATGCATTTTATCGTTTTATCAGGCCCGGTGTATAAAGTATACAGTAGTTACTGAGTAATACAATAAGAAGGCAATCAGTGCAAGGAAGCAGTTTTAATCCAAGGGCCATGAACACTTAACAAAAAAGATCAAAGTCATTGACTTCCAGTGAGTCACAATGTTAATTCAAACCCTCGCCTAGTATCACATGTGATTACTAAACAAACAAAACATGTGTTAATTCAGCCGGCATTCAGGCCTACATTGAGACGACAAATCTTCATTTGTTTCGTCGCCTACGCAAAGTAGCGAATGAGCGGCATTTCCGTTGCTCCAGAGTCAAATTGATTTCCGCAAGAGCAAAGGATATATCTTTTAAAAGATCGAGGTTATTCTATTGAATAGTGACTAAAAGTAGCTTTGTTTGGATAAAGAGTACAGTGTCAAATTACTTCATTTCCTTGGCGAGACAAAGTTTTCAACTTTATGGAGAAGCTCCAGTCTTGACATCATGGTGATCTTCCTTTGACATTTTCAACTGAGTTTTGGAGACGCTGTGGCGCACAGATGTGAATCTGAAGCTGAGAAGGCGACGAGCAGAAAATAGATCGTCTTGTGCTGAGCACCCCATGTGCGTACGAGCGGAGTGCGCTACTGCGCGCACGCAGCTCAGGAGGACCCAAAATAAAAACGTCTTTTCTTGACCGTCCGAAAGTCGATTGACCACTTTGGCAATCATTGGGCCGGATTGTCGTGTTACTGCTGTAAGAGGAGCTCTTATTTGGATTTTGGACGTCAATGGCTCCTTAATGCACCTGAAAAGAAGAAGACCATCAAAACGCAGAAGTAGAAGGAGAAATACCTTTATCGTGACTGACCTTGGCCGTGACCAGCTCGACGATGGCGTTGCGTCGTCGCTCCATGCCAGCCTCTCTGAGCTCTGGCAGGACCCGCGTGGGGCCAGACTCGCCCCAGAGACTCATCCCCACCTCAAGCCCTCTCTCTTCGCCCCGCAGGTCCATCCACCCGAGCCCCGCGGAACTCGACTCCATGATGGACGTCTTCATGCGAGGCGGTCAGCCCAACAGCCGCCTCTACAAAATCTTGGTCGTGGGCGAGGTTGGCTCTGGCAAGTCCGCCGTCATCCGCCGCTACGTGCACAACTTCTTCCTGGACCACTACCGCTCCACCGTCGGAGTCGACTTCCACCTCAAGATCGTGCCGTACAACGAGGAGCTGGAGATCCGGCTGCAACTGTGGGACATTGCCGGGCAGGAGCGGTTCCACCACATGACCAGGGCGTACTTCAAGGGTGCCACCGGCGCGCTCGTCCTCTACGACCAGTCTAGCGCGCAGAGCTTCGAGGCGGTGACCCGGTGGAAGAAGGAGATTGACAAGAAATGCCTCTTGCCCGACGGAAGACGCATTCCCACCATCCTTCTCGCCAACAAAACGGATCTGCCGAGAGATCCGGAGATCCCAGAGGACGTGGAGATCTCGCAACGGGCGCAAGACCTCGGATTCGTGCCAAAGTGGTACAAGTGTAGCGCCAAAACGGGAGACGGTAAGAAGTGTGAATTCATGCACACAAATCGGTCCTTTACGATTCTGTCTTTGTTCCAGGTATTGATGACGCCCTCCGTATGATGGTCAAGTACATCATGGCCATGGACACGTGGAATAAGACGCTGAGCAACCCCGACGAGGACGAGGCTTACAACCGCTACAAGGATGTGCTTCGGCTACGAGAAGAGGAGGAGAGGAGTCAGTTGGAGAAGAAGCAGCAGCAGCGCTGTGCATGCTGAAGAGTTCAGTTTATGGAAAAGTTGAAACAGGCTAACGTGCAATTAGTGATCTCAACAAGTATAAATCAAGGGTGTTCCAAGTTATAGTTGGTATGATAAATGTAACCTATTTGCAGAAAATTGACAGACTAAATCCATGCAGATAATAAATTTAGAATATACATACGTACATACACTATGATCCAAATTCAGGTGGTATTACACTAGGAGTGCCAACTGTGCCATTCGCCCGTTATGGCTAGGGATGGAAATATTATGACAAATGTTTCTATCTATGAGATAATACGGGATGTAATATCATTGTTTTGGCCACTGTTGGGGCATTAGATGGCGCTAGTGGTCGAGATAGTCCTGAAACACTCTACAACCAAGTAGTAGTAGCTCAGCTGAGTGTTTCTCGCGACTCAGTTAGGAGGATCAGTTGGAGACTCAGTTGCTGGACTATCTCGACCAATAGCGCCATCTAACAAGTAATGATGCCTAAACAAAGATATCGCCTCCCGTATTGTGGCCTCACAATTAGCACGGACGTGGAACTCGAATTTCATGGCACAGACAAAATGAACAATCCCGGGTTCTGGTTTCAGCTTTAAATCTCAAGTAAAGATGGAGGCATCCCAATACAAGGAATTGGCTAGAAAAAGGTAGAACGTTACAACATTATATTTCCTCATATTTTATTATGTCCCAAGTGAAAATGTAGAAACAGCAGGAATTAAACTTCTTCTCCAATCTTTCTTTCTGTATTTCAGTCTGTCCGCAACAATCTTGGCCTGCACAAACATCGCTCACTCAGTAATTTTCCCAAGGTCTTTCAGTATCGTTTTTGACAATCATCTTTTCCAACGTGGATTAGCTTTTATTATTGACTAAATAAAGGGAGCTATTTTTCTATTTAGTTTTAAGGTGCCTTTATCTCTCTGGTCTCAAGTCTTTAAAAAAGTGGAAGTCACAGTTGCGGAAACTAGCACAACAAAAAGTAACGCTATCAGGAACGAATCATTTCTACCACAATTGATTATATTCGAAAAGAACTGGGGGTTACTATTGCTTTGATATACCCTTCCTAAAACTGGAAGAAACTTAGGAGTTGTTGGGGTCTGACTGTAAATCAAAATTGGGCAACCGCTACCCTAGTTCTCATTGGTGTGGTCATGGAAATCTACGGGCCGTTGAGCCAGAGGGGAAAAAGAGGGACATGACGCTACTGGGCGGGCCGGGGAGGGAGTCATATTCGTCTGCCGGATTTGAGGAGTCCTCTGAAGACTTGTAAGAGTCTTCTGACCCCTGCTTTCGACGTTTTGGAATCACATCTATTATTACGAGTATAAAGTTGTCCATACGTCGTCAACTGAAATGGTCCTCATTTAGAGGAACCGTTGACCACGTATGGAGAGGGACTCGCATTATATAAATATATAATGCAAGGATGATTTAGAAACATAGGCCGCTGTCATTACTGCTGTTGATGTTGTTGTCCGTCTTCACTGCAATGGGATCCGCGATCCTCTGGTCGTCGTCGTCGGTGGACATGGGGACGTCGATGCCGTTGGTAGGAGGTGGCGGCGGGGAGACCTGTTTAGGTCTCTTCGGAGGGCACGTGAAGTCGCTAGCGGCACCTGGCAAAAGCAAGTTCAGTAAACGATCTCCTTGTAGAGGGGTTTACAATTTACCTTTTCTCTGGTAGAAGAGTACATACGCACTCTCCGCGTCCCTGGTCTTCCCTCCCGGCGTCACCCCCAAGTTGGCGTACCCATCGTCCATCTCGTTCCACCGCTCCGTGGGCTGATGCATGGTGTAGGCGGTGTAGTGGCCGCCGGTGATGGTGCCAAAGTGATTGACGATGGAGTACAGGTCAAACTTGGTCTGGTCATCTGACTGCAGCGGACCGGAGAGGAAGCGACGCAGGTCCATGTCTTGCAGGGGGAAGTTCACAGCCTTGTCAAGCTTCACAGATTGAGACTCGATGTACATGAAACTGAAATGGAGCAATCGTATTAAGTAACCATTAACACGAGAACAAGATCAGTTTTTCCTTACCGCTTCAAGTAGATGATGAGGTAGTCGGGGAACCTCCAGACGGTCAACGTCTTGGTGGCGCACTGGTTCTTCTTGCACTTGGGGCAATACCAAGGGTTGTTGTCGTCCAGCGTCTCGCTCTCAGAGAACGCCGCCAGGCACTCTTCTAATTCAAGCTTTTCTGGGAGGCGCTCGGCCAAGAGACTGGGGTGCTCCAGGGTAGCGTAGAGTGCGCGCAGGCACGACAGAGAGGACGGGTCGGAGCTTTTGAAAGAGATTGCGATGGCATCCGACGGTTGGAGAAGAACGAGATCACTTGAGTTGGCGATCACCTCGCACCCGCGGCAGCGCTCATTGAACATGCAACGGGAGCACAACTTGCCCTGCAAATTAACATAGTACAGTTATCATCTCATATTTTCTTGAGTGATAATAACTTACAGGACTATCTGTCAACACAATTTCGAATCCGTCCGCCTTGAGCCACGGGTCCACTAGTTCGTGCAACTGCCGGCCTTCCAGCTGGTTGGGAACACGCAGCAGCGTCGACGAGAGCAGCGTGATCTCTTCTTTGGTATTGTTGTCGTTCTGAGCTGGCTGAACGTGGCGAACCAAAAGAGGCAGGGTGAAAATCCGCCGCTTCGGTTTCGAAACTCCGACCATGTTGATGGGTACGAACTCTGTAGCTGGATCAGCGTTTTGACGGCAGCTGGGGCACTGAAAAAGGGAGATAATTTTGTCATTAATCATACTTGAACACTATAAACGGTGTACTCACTTGAATGAATCCTTTTGGCGTATCCTTGTTGCTTTCATGGTGCTCGAGAGACCTTTCAATGCACGGATTGCACATAACGCAGCTGCTACACGCGTTGTGCTGCCGAAGATCGCTCGGCGGAAAGTCCTCCATGCAGATGACACAGCTCTGGAACTCAATGGAGGTGGTCTGGGGCGGCGGGGGAGGAGGAGGAGGCAGCTCAACATTCGGCACCAGCACAACTGCCGTGTCCACTTTGGCCTCGCCGCTGATGTCCAACAGCTCGCCCACATTATCGCCGCCACCGCCGTTGTTGTCGCTGCTACTCGATACATCGGCCATCGCGACGGTGGACGATCCGCTGTTGTTGTGCAACGATGCCGACGATGATGATTCGACGACCGCGCCCACAACCTTCCCTTCACTGGTGGTGGAGCTCTTACGGTTGCGAGGCAAGGACTGGTCTGCACTGGCGTCCACCACGTCCATGCTACTGCTGCTGATCTCCTCCTGCTGGAGTTTGAGGTTGGGAAGAGGCGGCGGTGGTGTCGACGTGGAGCTAACTTCCCGCTCTTCCGAGGCGCACAAGGGTCCATCATGGTTCATGACTTGGATCACGGCCACCTCACGGTCGCTCGAGATATGCCTGAGATGAGTATAGCCCTCCAATGTCTTGGTTATGTGTCCGTCCAGCACCTCCACGACGGCCATGCTGTTGAGCACGCAGTCCTCTACGTTCTGACCCTTCTGCAGCCCGAATGCTGCCCGCGCCATCTTTAGTTTGACATCTGCGACCTTGTCCGACTGAATGAGTGTTAGCAGGTACTTTGTCGGCACTCCCTGTGCGTTGATGAAGGTCACCTCCATCTGCTTGGTGATGGCGTTGGGCAGTGGCACTGGCAGGTACATAAAGGGCTCGAAAGAGATGGACGGGTGCTTGCAGACTGAGCACACCACGGTGTTCTTGAACTGGCCCTCAAAGGTGCGCGCCACAACGGTGTTGTTACACGCGCGGTGCTTGTCCCAGTATCGGTCTGCCTCAATCGCCTCCTTCAGCCGGCCGGGGGCAGCCACAGCAGCAGCCACCGAACCAGAGTCGTGGGCGACTCCAGACACACCGACTGCACCTAGAGGCAGCGCCTGAGCCCCTGAGACCTCCTCTCCCATCTCGGCTACTTCCATAGGTTCCATAGCGTTATCGTCAACACCGGTGGCCTCAGATCCTGTCTGCTGCTGTTTCTTCCGCTCCATCTCCAGCTGCAGGTTCTTCTCCTTCTCAGCCGAGTTCAGGCGCATCCGCTTGATTCCGTTGAACTCGGCCGCTTGGGTTGGGGGCGGCGACACTCCGTCTGCTGCTGACACCTCCACCTCCCCGTTTTCAAACACGTTGGTCTCCTTGAAGCGCTTTCCATTAACAGCGATCTCCAGTCCGCCAAGTGAGCTCGACTCCGGCTGTTTGCTAATATCATGTTCAGTAAGGCTGTCTCCAACAGCCTCGGCGAGGTTCAGGTTCTCAATAGTTGTCTGCGGCCGAATGCGCTTCTCCTTTGAGAACTTCTCCGAGTCGAATGACAACTCATTGTTCCGAATGTATCCGTCCTCCTTCTCCTTGTCACTCAGCACGTTGACGTTGAGCGTCTTGCAGTCCTTGGCGTAATCCGCGATGGACACGTTGCCGAGGTTATTCGCGTCGTCCGCCGTCCCGTTGTGTCCGTTGGTGCTCCCTGCAGCGGCCAAAGGACTCGTGCCTGTTCCACTGGGTCGCTTGAGTGAGTCGGGCGCTACGAGGTTTGAGGTAGGTTGTTGTTGCGCGCTGCCGTTGAGCGCCACTGTCGAGGATGACTTTGAGCTGGATTCGGTGCTGTCCATGGTGTTGTCGTCCTCTTCGGGGAGAGAGAGGCGCTCGTCCAGGTCGCCCACAGAACGAGCATTAAACGAGCCGACATGGTCGGGAATGGGCTGGGATCGGATCGCAGGTCCTACTTTGTCCTCTGAATAAAGAAATAAAGTGAGAATGTCAATACTAAATGGCATTATGAAGAATTAAATCTTACCAAGGGATGAATGAGAATCGTAGCTTTTCGGTGACGCCGAACCCCTCGACTCAGTCCCATCAGCCTTGTCATCCTCGAGCAACTTGCACTTTAGCTGGGGTGGCCCGTTCCCGCTCAACAGCTCGTCCACGTCCGCCTGCTTCTCCACGCTCTGAGAGGCATTCAGTTCCATGCTCGTGTTGCATTCAGACCGATCCTTGACCGCACGCTGCTCAACCAGCAGCTCCTCGTGCAGCTGATCGAGTAGGGCGCCGACAAACTCCTGGCAGTCGTGCTGTAGCGAGCCCTCGAACTGGTTGCACCGCAGACCCAGGTCGCGCTTGAATGTGGCCGGACGGATACGCTCGAATTCACCCTGCCACACATCCCTGAGAAGCATGGCGAATTCACGGCTGAGGCTGACGGAGCCGGCCGCGTCGTCATCCATGGCCTTGTCTTTGGTCTTGTCGCTGTTGTTCTCTGCTGCAGCCGGCGGCACAGTGGGCAGATGCTGGTGAAAGAAATTGACGAATGCTGGCGTGGCAAACAGACACTGCAGTCCACTGTTCATGTAGCAGGTGTTGCCCATGTTGTCGAGCCCACAGATGCCCTGCACTGCGTCCGCCTTGTCCACGCGGGTGTTTTCCACCGGGAGCTCCGGCCCCATGAACTCGGGGCCCGCAGCGGCGCCACTGGCCTCGCCCAGGAAGTAGAGCATGTTGAGGTCGCCGCCACCGATGTCAGCGTCGATGTCGGGGTCCCCAGTCATGGTCGACGGGTCTGGGAGAGGGCCGTGAACAACTATAAGAACAAAAACGAGGTTAAGGGCATTTCATTATTCCATAACGTTATCTGGCTTGCCTTCATTGTTGTTCCCGTTTGCGTCCTGCTGCAGTGGGATGAAGTCGATCTCGTCCACGGGCGATCCCCTTCCGGCGTCCCCATGGTTGTTGTTGTTGTTTTGCCCCAGCTGCATGAGCGCGTCGTGGAGGTCGCTCGGGTCTTGCGCGTCCTCTCCGGCGTTGGCCTCAAGCGACGACGGCCCCGACAGCCCGTCCACGCCGTCCAGAGGGTAGTCGAACAGGCCACCGCCGGCAACGACAAGAGAAGAAGCGGGAGGGGCCAGAGGACCCGCACTCAGGGAACTCAGGGAACTCAGGGCACTGGTGCCGTCACAGGGGTTGCAAGGGGCAGAGGACGGTGCTGGTGGTGAAGCCGGCGGAGAGCAGCTGGTTTCTTCCTCCATGGTGATACTGCAGCCCTCGACACTCGAGGGCGACGATCACAGTCTCACCGGTCCAGGGTCGCGTCCTAGTCCCACTTGTGCACCACGGTCTGCTTCTCGTGCCTTGGACACTTCTTCGTGTTCTTCACTCTTCTTCTTCGTCTTGGTTTACTACTCAGGGACTCAGGCAAGGGCAAAGAAAAGAAGAAGAAGAAGAAAAAGAAGTGAAGAAGAGCTCGACTGCTGCTGCTGCTGCTGCTGCTATTGCTGGGCCGGCAGCTATGCAGGGGAAGAGACAAAAAGCTGTCCGAGAGGGACCAAAAGGGGATCAAGGGGGTATTTGAAGCAATTTATACATATATATGGACCTCAGGCAATCCAAAATAAATCATATAATTTCTTGTAATGTCAATGCACGTTTTTGATATAAAAATTACGATCTAAGAGCTACTTCATATGGTCCTTTGGCCGCTGTAATGTCAAGTAGCTTCCCTGTCCCCAAATTGGCTGACTCGTCTGTTCTTTGCTGAGCTCATTGCTCTGCTCGTCTCGGCTGGGCTATTGAACATCCATGGAAGTCTAAATGAAATCATTAGAAGCTCCATGCAAGCTAGATTTACCACTGAGCAACATGAAGGAGAAGAGCTCAGCCAAGAAGAAAAGGGTTGCCATCTATTAGATTGTTATTCTATTTGGAGAATTTTGCTTAACGGTGTGGATAACTCTGAGGTTTAGACAGTTCTTGTGTCTTAAATGGACAAGATATCTTACTGTAAAATATCAAACAATGTACATGAATACGGAATACTTTCTTTCACGGTATTCATTTAAAAAAAATCAAAATTGTTCAATTATGTGTCAACCCTTGATATTCCCTCCATCGACGTCGAATCCATCTCAGCTGAGACCTCTGTGACATTCCATGGAAAAAGGAGCAACACTCAGCTCAAGATGCACCTTTGCAACCACCGATCTCAAACCGATTCCACTCCTTCGCTCAACAGGTCGGTGGATTTCCACATTTCGATCTTCGACTTTGCTCCTGTGGAAACCGGATTGGCGAGTGCGACGACTTGGTCTCCATCGGCGACATCTCCCGAGGCTCATTCGACACCGGACCTCGTGATGCGGAACACCTGAACCCACATCTAGCTGAATCCACACCATCCACCATGATCACGTACGACTCCGCCAGGGAGTGGTTCTGGAACGAGGAGTTCTGGCTGCCGCCCAACATCACATGGCAGGACATGGACACGTCCTCATCCGACGGCCCCGTCAAGTACGCCGCATTCGGAGACCTGCTCTACGCCGTCTACCTCGCCATCGCCGTGCTCGGAGTCAAACTCCTGCTGGAGAAGAAGCTCTTCAGGATGGCGGGCGCGGCAATGGGACTCAAGGAGGGAAAGTTCTCAAAGCCCGCCACCAACGGCGTGCTGGAGGCCGCTTACACCAACAAGGTCGCTCTGGACCACGAGACCCTGGACCGGCTGAGCGGCGAGCTCAACATGCCCGTTCGGAAGATTGAGATCTGGCTCCGGAAGCGGAACCGCTTCGGAAAGGCCACCAAGCTGGACAAGTTCGCCGAGTCCCTGTGGAAGGCCACAATCTACGGCGGACTCTACACGTACAGCTGGTTCGTGCTCTGGGACAAGAAGTGGTTCTGGAGCATCACCGAGTGCTGGCACCACTACCCGCACCATGGCATCACGGACGACGTTTGGTGGTACTACATGATGGAGCTGGCCTTCTACGGCAGCCTGATGTTGAGCCAGTTCTTCGACGTGCAGCGGTCCGACTTCAAGGAGATGTTTGCGCACCACGTGGCCACGATCGCGCTGCTCTCGCTCTCGTGGACGTGCAACCTCTTCCGAGTGGGCACGCTTGTCATCTGGGTGCACGACATGGCAGATGTCTTTCTGGAGACGGCCAAGCTGTCCAAGTACGCGGGGGCAAACAAGGTGTCGGACATGCTCTTCTACGCGTTCGCGCTCTCCTGGATGGTGACGAGGCTGGGCTACTTCCCCACGTGGATCATCTACTCCATCACGGTGGAGGCGCCTCAGATGCTGCAGTACTTCCCCGCCTACTTTGTGTTCGCAGGGCTGCTCTCCGTGCTGCTCATTCTCAACCTGTTCTGGGCCTACTACATCTTCAAGGTGGCCTATCTGGCCATGATGAAGCCGGAGGGAACCATTGAGAGGGATCTCAGGAGTGATGACGACACTGAGGAGGGCGAGCAGGAGCAAGAGGAAGAGTAGGAGGCGCAAGACACACAGCCGGGGCAAAACAAGGTGCTTGATAGTGGTTAACATATGATCTGCAAAATTAACTGTCCCTGTGGTTTATGAAGAAATGAAAGATCTGGAATACTTTGAAGAATCAAATCAAGGTGCCATGATAAAATATTTATCCAATGCATACGATCAATTAACTGAGCATAAAGAAACCGTCTATGGAGTTCCAGAGAACACAAAATTAGTCTCCCAAATTAAAATTCTGAACAGTTTTTATTTTCCCCGAGACATTTTAGGTTCATAGTCCAATAATTTCCAAACAAGAAGTCCAAGAAAATTAACTGCATTTATTACCCTCGAAGGGTCTACTACCATAGAAGAGAACCGCATGACTGAATGTTTATAATAAAATATTTAATGATAATATGCCTACTGCTTTCATTTTCAATTGATCCATGCTGTTTATAGGTATATAGAAAAGAGGATAACTTGACGCGGGTTTTGTTACATACAGAACTAGAAATGTATAACCTCATATTATTCCTATTTCTGTGGTCGTTTCTTCAACTATAGTCCGCACAGTGATCACTTAGGGTTTTTTTATACGCTGCGGCTCTGAGTCCTACAGCAATCCAGCTAGGGATGTTCAGCAACGTGTGTGCCGTGTCACATTTTGGCATAGAGGTGCTTCTCTGAATTTCCCTAGTAACACTGACCTATTTTCTTTTAGATCAATGCCATTTCGGTAGTTCAGTGGCTTTCCAACTATACATTTCCATGCTCACTTTTCCTCTGCCGCAGGGGGGATTTGAACCCCGGACTTCTTTTGCCGGAGTCAAGCGACTAGCGAGTGCGGCCACCACGGGCCCCTAATTATCTGCATATAGCAATATATTATGGCAAAGTTACCATACCATACTGAGTTTTGATCAATAGGTGCTCAGATTTTTTGTGTAATTTATTTTATACGTGTTTTCAGGCTATATTAGGTAGGAAACAATGGATGCAGCGCAGGAGGTATGATACTCAGGGGATTCCTAGAGAATTGCTGGCAACAACGGCAAGAACAATTAAACTGAATTTGACCCACCTGTCTGTGCCGTTATTGGTTTGGTTAGTTGGTAAGCTGTTCCACCAGAATAAAAACAAATGTAAACAAGTATTACTATTACTATTAAGATATTTTAAGGTAAATTAAATTTGGGTTGCATGCATAATTCCAGATTTTGATTTCTTTTTGTCTACATGTCCCTCTGGGCCAATGTTACTAAATAGAGACAAATTGGCCCAGAAGCATATCTATGAAATGTACAAACTATGGTCTTAATTCCTGCATAAAATATATGTTACACTTTTTTAATTATACATAGTTTTTACTCTTAATTTTTTCAGGTATGATTATTGCCTTTTTGAGTGAGCCCATCTCATTACTATTGACACCAAAGAGGAACAACATCAATGTATATATATAGTTATGTTTTACTGTGCATAAAAGTTAGTCAACTTAATGAAAATCCGTGTAAATTAATAAATTCGTCTAATAATCAACATGCTTATAATCATGGTTTTGTAATATAATAATTATGTTAGTATCATTCATTTCTTCATATGTAAAATGTTAAATTAAACTCTTGAATTCACAAACATACTGCACAAAACAAAAGCAGTTTTCTCAACTCTAGGATGTCAAAACTTGCATTCTTAGGTGCACTATAATTATAAATTCGTTTATCTTTGCAAACATGATTTGTTTGGGTCCATTTGCGAAAGTTTTAATATGTTGGACTATAATATTATCCAAGATGATATATACAGAGGTGAAGCGGAGTAGCTCAGTACAAAGGGGACAAAATGTTCGCAGATCGGCAGAAGTATGATATTTTGCAGAAAGTAAAGGCAACTGTTTGTTACTACAAAAAAGTGCTGGGGAGGTAATTCCTGGACTGGTGCCAGGTAAACCTTTGTAAAATGTAGTTCCATGCCATTTTTGTACATAGTATAAACTAAAGTGGGATGCAATAAATACATCAAAAAGAACTTATCCCAGCTGATTTTAACTCCACCCTGCAATCTACTTCTGCCATTTCCCGTCGCTCAGGCTTGATACAATTCGTTTTCTTTGTCTTAAATCAAAGTTTAAAAAAATCCTGTGGCGGCTACTAACTTAAAGTAAACGATTCGCTGCTTTAGCAGCAGTATATTAGCAGGGTAAAAAATTAGGTTAATCAATTTTTTCATCAGAAATGCGTAATTGCCTGAGGCTGTAATGTTTTGGTGCAAAATGCCACTAAAGACAGTGCATCCCTTGCCCGTTGCTGATTGGCTGTCTCCTTGTCTCACGTAGAATGGCCTGTGATTGGCTCATTTGTCGCACGTAGATCGTGACGTCACTGTGACGTCATCACATATTTCAGCTGCTGCCAAAGTACGGAATCATACTTTTCGTGATCTGCGCAACCTTTAAATACACCCGCCTTGATATTATCCTAATAGAGCGAATAGACCTCTAGCGAAAAAAAAGCAATTTTGGGTTGTGGCCGGACGAAAACTACTAATGTTAAAATTGGATTATAAAAATGTCATTATTTCATAAATGGTAGCTCCAAACAAATACCTCATAAAACAATATATTTTAATTCATATATTCACTTAATTTTTCATTTTATACATATTACTCATATCTTGCACTATATGTAAAGTACAGGTCATTATTGAAATGTGGACATTTGATCCATATTCAACTTAGATGTCAAATTTCATGAAACTTTATATAACATCAAATATGCTCCCGCTAATGATACAAATTATGTGTTTTATAAGTTTTTCACTGGAATGTACAATTAGGCTATAAAATATGTATTTGTCCGGAAATTATTAAAGCATATCTTAAAATATTCCAGTAAAGATAACTACTTTGAAATGTATATAAAAAGATTCAAATGATCTGGCCAAAGTTAAATCATATAAGTAGTATTCAAAAAAGTTCTTATTGTTGGATGTTTCAGCAATAAACTTTGTGTAAAATTTAAATTATGTTGGTTATAATAATAATAATGTTGATTAAATTTGTCCGGCCAAAGCTTGTTTGTTATTGTTGTTTTGCCAACATCTGCTACCAGAGGTCCAGGGCAGAACTAGTAATAACAGCGTACTTCTACAGCTCTATAGTCTACTGCATGACAGTTCTTCCTATTTGTGAAATAGGCATCTCAGGCTGCTGAACTTCAAAACGTTGATCATTGGAGGACATATTCTAAAGGGAGCAGCTAGAATTGGGCCGGCGGGGCGCGGCGGGGGGGGGGGGGGGGGGGGGGCGGGTGGG
>LR140716.1:0-11112 GCA_900659605.1 Tisbe holothuriae | reverse complement strand
CGTCTTTTTCTTTTCCTCATTATATTTATATATTTCTCTCTTTTCCCCCCTCTCTACCTTTTTTTTTTCCTCTACTTTCTTTGTTAGAGAGAGAGAGAGAGAGAGAGAGAGAGAGACGTTTAAGATGTTTAATCAGCTTTTATGCAGATCAATTGTTTTCTACATATAAAATGTTGTGCTTGTTGTCAAGCTAATACAGGACGTTTATGGCCATGTACAAATGTGCAAATTAATGCATTAAACTGTCACAATTGACAGGGGTAAAACAAACAAGTTTTGAAGGGCCTTCAGTCATTATTATTGTCATAAATTAATCGGCTCTCTATATAATTAAAACCGAGAATTGTTCCGCAGAAATGCACTCGTCTGTGTATTCCTCGAACGGCCAAAAGGCGTGTCAGGAACATAAACAAACATTATGCCGTGTTGTATGTTTGATTCGCAGGAAAGACAAGTGGCGAAAGATTGTTATTTATTGCCATTTTAATATGTATAATAGTGCGCAAATACGGCGGCGTAAAAGTTCTCTGAAGCTGCGGGAGGCTTTGGAAATTGTCACACGGTTCCTGAAAACATAATGATAATGTTCCAATAAATCACAGGGAGAAATCAATTAAAGTGTTTTCAAAGCTTTGTAATTGGAGAGCGTTCAAGGCAATAACAATGCAGTATAAAGGAGCTTTATGTGTCAATGTAGAGACTCTTTTATTCTATATAAAGTTATCCTGCTGCGTAAAGTGTCATGGATAAAAAAGTGTAAAAAGCGGAAAAGTCTCTTTTTCCCCGGATTCACACATGCATAATTCAACAAAACGCTCCCCGCAAAAGTTCATCTGAATTAATAATCATTATCTTGTTTGCATGAGATATGTTTTGCGTGCGCTTTTAATGTTCATTAGTCCGACTTTTATTGCGAAATGGATAAAAAGTGAGTTATCTGGAAGTGGAGGATAAATTAGAGATGAAGCTTGAAATTATACCTCGCGTTTTTGAGCGATTGCAACTACCAGGAATTTCAGACTAAACAACTGCATTCAATCCAGACAGGCCGGGGTCGGGTTTCTGAAACGAAAGCACTACTGATTACTGATTAGACACAGCTTATAAGATTACATACACTTGTTATATTCTGTGACTGTCTAAGGTATGTACTTGTATATTAATATTACTATATTACTAAAACTAAAGTCTTGCCGGGGTTAAAATTCTCCTCAAAATTATTAATTTACTTAAATAAAGGTTCAACGGAGTTATAATTCTCTTTAAACATGCATAAAATATACTAACATTGCTTAAATTAAGACTCTAAAGGATTATATAAATGTTTTAGGAATCTTCTCTCATTGCATTTTTGGCAACCCATCGACCTATAAAATTGTCACGATAACAATGCCGAATATAATAGATCATTTCAAGTCACGTTTCGCGCATTAAACGGAAACCGAAATTTGTTGTCGAAAACGGCCTCTGCAGTCGTGAAAGTTTATTTTGACCTCTTACGGTAGGTAATTGAAATTAAATCGCAATAACATGAAAATCAAAATGCGGTTTGAGGTCAATTGTTGATTGTATGAAGCAATATGGGTGTGAGAAACATGGCTTGAAAATACAAAAAAAAACGGTCCCATTATTATTACGAGCATTTTCAATTGAATTGTCCCGCGACCATTTGTCAGACTTGTCACCGATGCTTTGTATACACAAGTCGGGAAACACCCAAAGATGAAGTTTTATTATTTAAAAGCCTTTTTTATATTTTACTAGTAATCTCTTATTGTATATTTTTGGGCTCTATCTTTTGGTTCATTCACTAGCATGCCAAATTCGCAATTTTTCATCATCATGCCGCTGGGGGGATTTGAACCTACAACCTTCTGGGTCGGAGTCGAGCAACTTGCAAATATGGCTACCACGGCCCCCTTAAAAGCCTTTTTCAGAACATTGTATGTAGATGAAAGTTACTTTTGAAAAGAAATTATATTAACTTATACAGTATGAATTTCGGTTATTGTAACTAGAATTTTACGAGTATGTGCCTTCTTTTTGTCCAAACATTTGTTTGCATTTTTTCACATGATGTGTCTATACTGAGATACACTCTCTCTGGAATGTTAATGTCCCTTCTTTAAGGGGTAATATGCTAGATCTCCTTCTTCTTCCTAGCTCTAGAAACACAGAAGCACAACATGGGGTATAGGAATAAAAAGTAGGGCTTCCACTGGGCAGTAAATCTGAACGGAGGGCTATTTAAGGGACATTTATGTGAATTCGGTCATTGCCTCGTATGCAAAATGAATCTTCCAATTGCACTATTTTATCCCTCGTTAATTGAATTCGGCTCTAAAATGGGCTTATATTTTGCCCTTGGGTCTAAAATGGGGCACTTACTCTGAAAGGGGGCTTTACGGCAATCGAGTTATTTAGATTGGAAATGGGTCCGGGAAGGCGGTCAAAATGCATTTTTCAAAGGCAGTGCTGCTGTCCAAATGATAAGAGTTCTCTAGCTAAAATTGTAACTCCTCAGAAGAGCCAGTGAATACATTTAATGTATGTATTATTCTCTGTACCGATACAATTCAATGTATGTCAGAGGTTAAAACTCTTCCAAATGCTTTTTTCAACCTCTTTATAGAATTAGAAGAAACATATTTGGCACTCTTTGCTTCCTATCATTTGGACAGTCGAGTGCAGGACACAAGATTGAAACCTTTAAAATTAATTTCAGGGCGGGTTTTTCAATTTGCCTTCTTTTACTCCAAAGACACGATTCTGTTTCTTAGCACAAGTGGGTAGTAAAAAAGTTGAAACAAGCTGATGATCACTGGACGATGTCTGAGGCTGCAAAACTTTTATTATGCGAATATTTTCATATATTTGGTCTCGCTCAAAATTGGAAAAGTCACTTGACACTCAATGCAAAACAATATTTTTATACAATTCACAGACTAGCCATTCTGTCTAATATCTGCCTAATACCATGAGATTAACTAAGCTAATTAATGTTTATACCAAACCACAGTGAGCCATTTTTCACATCTCGTAATTTCTTAAACTTGATCAGCTTGGGTGAAAATTCGTCACAGTCTAAAGATAGCAGCGTTGCATACGAGCGGGTCTTGCTGGCACAACCCAGGTGAGATATGTATTGGAATGCGTCTATCCCGCTGAGAACAGTTTTGACTTGCATTTTGACCCCTTTTTAGGTATAGAAAATTACCTCTGGGGTGCAAAGGAGTGAACATGAGCCAAGGGTAAAATTACACAGCTGCATGGGTGGTATGTAGAGTTAGTCAGCACTCTCTATACACAGAGTGAGGACAGCCCAGCGCTGAGTTGACTACTAAGAGAGGTGGCTAGACCAGAAAATATTCTCCTCTCAGTCCTTTGGCCGCGGCTCTCAGCAAAACTAGATGTATTAATATAGCAGCCGGGGACTCCCAGCTTTACTAAAGGGCTTGGGAGGGAGAAAACTCAACCCTGTATGAGTAGCCTGGAGCCACAGACTTAGAGAACAATATACCCCTATGACAAAACAGCTGACTACCCACACTTCTCTTCCTCATCTTGCTTAGTAAAATGATTGCCATGTTTCAGGCTTTGCCATGTTTCAGGTTTTACCATGTTTCAGGCTTTGCCATGTATTGTTCTTACAGTCTGTGCCTGGATCCCTCACTCTGGTATCAAGTGATCGCTAGGTATAGTGAACTGTAAGCCATCAATAACCATCCTTTATCCTCAGCGGTGATCAGTTACGTTTTTTGACCGGAGAAGAAGAGGCCTCGAAATATGTTATAACTTTTGCACTCCACCCAAGCTTTTGAATGGCAAAAGCTGATTGAGGAATGCTTAAAAATTGTCAAGCCTATGCATACTTTTCTGTGATGGGTGGCCCAATAATAATGTCGGAAATAATGAACACAAGATGATGATTTTTACGACTTTTTCAGCTGCATAACTGCGTACATATTTTCTGTAGAAGCTTCCCTTCTTTTTATTGCCTTATATAACATGATCTCGACTGTCCAAATGATAAGAAGCAAAGGGTGCCAAATATGGTTGTTCTAATTCTATAAAGAAATTGAAATAAGAATTTGAAAAAGGTTTAACTTCTTACATACCCTGAATAGTATCAGTACAGAGTTACGTTAAATGTATTCACTGGCTCTTCTGAGGAGTTACAATTTTAGCTAGAGAACTCTAATCATTTGGACAGCCGATCTACCCTGGCTATATCTATACGCATGTGAGATATTTATTGGTTCAAGTTACAGCAGCAGCCATAAGTTCTCCACTAGCATACGTAAGTGAGTTTAGGGGGCTATTTTTGGTAATGCATATATTGGCCTCTTTCTAGTTCACTACGGGGTTGCTGATGCCGTCGTGGTCCAATATCGATGTGAGCCATAATAGGGCACAGTGGGTTCATTATCATGGTTAATAATAGCCACCAGTTTTACAGGCGAAAACAAGTACAGGGTATTTTGGACCACTGTGACTGTTTAAAATAGTCCCTAGTAATACTCATTTAAATCTTTAAATGCAGAAACAAATATTTTCCGTTGGCTGACTACTGTGTAGGGCAGCAAGCGGAGTGTAATGTAGACAGTCTGGGATTTAGAATAAAGATACAAAAATGAGCTCAGGAAAATTCTACTTAAACCGCAAATACTGTTTTTAGTCTTTTGACTCCTTGACGTCTCGCATTGAAAGAATCTTCTTTTGCCGCAATGATGCAATTTTTCCCCGAGTTCTGAGCTTTCTCTTGCTGGGGGTCTCTCTTCGGGTATTTCCCTATCATTTAAGACGTACTCATCGCTTTTCAAACAGAGAAAACAGCAAGTTATCACATTGCAACGAGACTTTTTCTCAGGCCTATTTTGGAGTGTTGCAAGCATTTAATAATTAATGAGGCTCTTATGAGGAGTATGTCATTTTAGACCAGCGTTCTTGGCTGTATTGATCTTGTTCCATGTCATATTGATATATCAAGGTGATCACCCCAATAAAATTCCGATTCAGAGATGAAAATTCCTACTCGAAAAACAAGAATTCCTTCGTTGTAAAAGTGCCTTTTATCGAGAGTGCTTGAATGGATCCCCAGGCCCAAGTCAAATATAAATCCTTTCGATTTAGTAAGCCGATAACAGAACCCTAAAACAGGTTACATAACATTTTGCTTAATTTGAGCTCTAATATTACCGACATATTTATTATTTGCTCCGAAAAGTGTACATTCCATTAACGCTCTCCCTCCAGCTGAGTACAATGCATAATAATAAGATACATCATTGCGACTGTAAATAACGTGAAATACTTTGGGTCATTGTTGCTGTTATTACATGTGTGTGTTATTTGTGTGTTTGCTCTACTTTGCATGAGAATAATACGCTGCAGGGACTCATTTTTCACTTGATGGAATCTATGGAAATAGACAAATCTGATATATTGCGACCCGACCAAACAATGACTTTTAAAATTACCATTACTGATTATAAACAAGTCTCAGAGTTGAATCAGTCCAAAAAATAACCTAGGCCTCCCAGACTGGCAACTTTTCTCATTTCTGCCGAGGAAATTTTTGGCACTTTGAATATTTCACATTGAAGTAAAAATTAAATTATTCTAAGTCCTAAGAAATTGCTTGGCAGAAATGAGAAAACTGCCGGCAGAAATTGGTTGACAGAAATGTGAAAAGTTGTCAGTCTGGGAGGTCTCTTATGAAGTAGAGTTATATGTTGCAAATTAATAAATTGATTGGTTGGGTAGCATTCCCTGGTCACACAACCATAGGTCACCATTTCCATTGAACTGTAAACAACTCTATTTAGACAAGTACAGTTCGGTGGCCAAGCACCGTTTGGGGAGCTTTAATCTCTCTTATATTATTTAAGCATGAGGAGGACGAGGACAACAAAACATTATTATGTGGGAAAAACTTATGCGGAGGGGATTTAAAATCACAGCATAGTTTACTGGATTAGGGTCGCATTGTTATTGTTTGCTTTACAGCCAGTGAATTACCGAATATGTGGGAAAATGGGACAGATCCGAATCAGACACTTTTTCTGCCCCGATGTCCTTGTTTTCCAAAAATCTCAATCTGTAATCAAGGCGTGTTTGAATCGGTTAAATTCGGCTTAATTAGTGTATTTCCTGGTGGAAAACACACAAAAACAGTCAACGTTAATGAAACTGGCATCACACTTGAATGAGAATGCACAACAATGTATACAGTGGCCCAATATAGGAAATAATTACTCTAGAGTAACACATGCCCACAGTGGTAAAAGAAGAAAAAATTCTTTGTGCTTATCAATGCACACAGTGGTCCAAAAATACTAGTTGTACTTTATTAAATTGAGTCCTATAATGGGACCACTGTCCAATGACGAATATATACGATCGGGAATGATGACAAAAAGAAGACGACCATTGTTTTACTTTTTACTTATAAATGCTCTATTCGACTATTTCTGACGTGTTGGAAACGAGTTTTCAGTCGGTGAAATACCATCCTCATATTTTTCTCCACATTTGAAACGACGCGATGTGTAATCATTGACACTCAACGTATAACATGACACATTTTAAGCATTCCAAATGACCATCGCCGTCGTCGGTCTTTATGATTCCTCCCTTTGAACAATCACTCGATGATTCGGTGAAAAAGAATCATCTTGGGCTTTATTGTCACCTTTGATATTAGTTACTACAGGACATTGGATGAGTTACATTTGAAAAAAATGTAACTCTAAGATGTAACTGTAACTGATATAACTGAAAAAGAATCATCTTAGTCTTTATTGCCATCTTTGTTATTGGTTACGACAGGACATTGGATGAGTTACATTTGAAATGTAACTCTAAACTAACGTAAAACACCTTCTGAGCATGCAGAATAAATGTAACTCTAAGATGTAACTAGTACTAATGTGACTAGTCACCTTCTGGATATTCAGAATAAATGTAACTCTAAGCCTTACTCTATACCCTTGACTCTAAGTTATAAATGTAACTAGTCACCTCCAGGAATGGCAAACACAAATTACGCATGATTTTGTGAAATATTTGTAATCAAAATGGTTTAGATGTAACTACCAAATGCCTTCAAGTCCTCAACTCAACTTTGAATGAAACTCCAAGTTCTTGATCTTCGGCTGGGTGTGTTTCTTGATTGATCATGTGCTGGAATTCATCGTCTAATAAGATCAAGATTGAGCCAAACTTTGTTATTTACAGATGGGCGTTGGCCGCCCCTCTCAAGCATTTTATTATTACGCTAAATTAGACGATGATAAAAGAGCTTTGGGAAGAGAAAGGTCATTGGAAGACATGTATCATTGCTCTTGATCAGGAAGGGTTGCCAGACTTTTATTGTATTAAAAACCAAAATAATGAATGGCAAATTGCAAAGTAAACATTTATTTTTCTAATGACTCCTTAACTTTTTACTGTCTTTAAGGCCAAATTTGAATGCTAAAACTTCCATATAAATGCTATAATCAACAGTTTTTTCTAATGACTAAGATCCAAAATTGCTTAATTTGTCAGCAATTGATAATCTGGCAACCCTGACTTGCTGTGTGTATTATGCGATAAATCATCCACTCTCTGGCCAGTTTGAAACATATATCTGGAAATTGTCTCACTTTTTTGCCCTCATAATAATAACAATAATGTGTTAATTTGAGGGTGGGAATGGATTTGAAGCAGAGATCACTCAGTGAACACATAATTTAATATAAAGGGCAAAAACGGGACGACGAAAAATGATGACGTACGTTCCGGGATTGTGAGCAATTACCTCATTTACTTGACGACGTCATTAACGAGGTAATTATTTTTCAGATGATTTTTAATCACATGTTAATTATGTGTGTGTGTATATTCAGGCAACTCTTTCTTGTGCAGAGTCAGCGATTTTTGAGCAAAAAAGGGCTTTATTTTCCAAAAGAAGCAGCCAAACACAGTGGGTACATTGTATGGAAAGAGTAATTAACATGCTTACCCATATTTTCATTTAATTTTTTAATATTTGCTATGCATCCCTTTTTATATATTTTAGGGCACTACATTTTCAGGTTCATTGCAATAGCATGCCACACATGGGCAATTTGTGTGGCAGCTTTTTAGAGAGCGATTGAAAAATCCCAAGCGCCGGGCCCGGGATTCACACCCTGGATCCCTTGCATGGGATTTTTGCATGCTAACCATTCTGTCACAAGTTTTTGCTCGATATATTGTTTTATTTCCGAGGTCAATCCAATGTGCATGCGTCTAATTCTCCAATCAATCTTTGTTTCCCCCAACTCCTTCTTTTCATTGTCTCCAGAATTTGTCAAAACGTCACACAGCCCTGAAATGACTTTTGAAGGAAAGCGCCGCAAAAAGTGTGACGAGCACAAGTCTTGGAAATAGATATCGAAGGGGCAAAAACGATATTCCAATCCAAGCGTTTTAAATGCTTAGAAAACCCAAGTGGGTGGCATTTTCATAAGATAATATATACAAGCATTTTGCCCACCAACGAGCTACACTTCTAACACGTACAACACACTTTTTTTAATATTTTCTAGTGATCACTTATTGTATATTTTTGGGCACTACCTTTTTGGTTCATTCACTAGACCGCCGTGATCGCAATTTTCATCATCATGCCACTGGGGGGATTCGAACCCACGACCTTCTAGGTCGGAGTCGAGCAACTTGCGATCACGGCTACCACGGCCCCCCAACGTGTCATTTTATTTGTTTGTGTTCCAAATGAAGGCTAAAAATACCAAAAACGGAATACTGACTAGTTGAAAATACCGAGGGTAGGCACGGTATTGAAAAAATACCAACTATTACCGCGGTATCTATACATGCTTAGATGACATATCACATTTTGTGTATTAATATCCTCCTTCTCCTAAAAAAGAAAGAATTTTTACAAATCAGATTATGTACTGAGTTTTATCTGTACATGTAATACCAATATTTACTAATCAATACTAAATTTCTGTGTCTGTACATGTAAAAATTAGCAAGTCTTAAAAATTTCTAAGTAGCTAAACTGTTATAATATATAATATTCCCCTTTTAGTGATCTGGACTGGCTGGACAGAGATGGTCATCAATGGCCATGAGGATTGTACCAGATCTCGAGACTGCGTTGACGTGGATACTGGAGCTGCCTACGACTCTGAACTTTGTGGAGTCCCTGGGGCGGATGAAGAGGATTTGGACTGTCCAAGTAAGTTCAGAATCTGTTAAAGGGGCATGGCGGCAAGCAATACGAGGTGGAATCAGAATCAACCCGTAAACACGCGAAAAACTCGGCCCCTGTCCACAATAGAGTAACGTATGGCTGTCCAAATGATAAGAGTTCCCTGGGCAAAAATGCAACTTTACAGGAGAGCCAAAGACAAAGGTTTAGGCTTTGTTTTACGGTCAGTCTGTACTGAAACTATATCCGGTACAAGAGTTGTTAAGAACTCTTTATTGTAACTGTGCTTGTTTCAAGCATTTTAGTCTTGTGTTTAATATTCAGTTTTTGGCACAACTTGCCTCTTATCATTTGAACAGCCGAATACTAGCATATTTTGAAAGTATTGATAATACTATAAGGTAATGATTTCAGGAATATGTAGTTGTAATTCATTACTTTTTTCGCGATCAATGTGTAATGTTTAGCACTGAAAATACCAAATCATCAATATCAAATGTGCAAATGTAACAAGATTTGTTTTACATTTTTCCTTGTAATTTAAGAAAGGAAATAAAATAAATGTGATACTTTTTCGGGCAAAGTAATTGTAATTTTTTTTACTTTTAATTCCCGGATTGCCCCTGGCCTAATCCCCGCTACTGTTAGTTCGCAGGTTTCGGTTTATTCCAAGGTACTACCCTTTCGGGTTCATCCACCAGGCCGCCTTATGGCTTATCCTCTATTTGGACAGTGTCCCCCTTTCACCCCAGAGGTGGGGGAACTCCTGCCCAGAGGTGTTATATTAACAATTATATATTACTTTAATTAGTAGCCTATTATATGATTTGTGATGTAGTTTGTATTCGCGCAAAGCGCAGTTCGAATTTTCGCGCCAAGCGCAGTTCCCGTAAACGCGCTAGATGGCGCGTGAGTTGTTTTTCCACGGCAAATGAAGCTGTGTAGTGCACAAAGAAATTGGAGTAAGGAAGGAATGGCGGTTCTTTTCGCCGCATCAGCTACCATTTGGAGAAGTCAAGGATAAGGTTTTTCCCTCAAAAACTTCCCCATCCCCCTTCCGAGCACAGGAGAATTTTCCTTTTTACGGGGTTGACTCAGAGGCTGAGTATTGATGCTTTAGTGGTGGAAGCTGAGCCCTCCTAAGGCCGCTCCCACATTGGTGGATTCGAAAGAGTATACTCGGAGTATACTCCTCCTTTTTGGAGTATACTCGGAGTTTCCTCCTATTTTCAGAGTATACTCAGAGTATCCTCCTCCGCTTCGGAGTATACTCAGAGTATCCTCCTCATTTTAGGAGGATACTCTGAGTATACTCGGAGGATACTCTTCCAAATCCTCCCATGTGGGAGGGGCCTAAGAGAGAGAGAACGCGGAGAAGCCAAAGAACGTCTTTCCTGTTCCACAGTGGTTTGAGAAGAGAGAACAAACTATTTTTATTACAGAGATATAATAATAACAAAGCTAAGGGCTTATTCTTAGAATAGTAATTGCCATTTTATAGCTGCACTGTGACACCACCCACTGTGCCTTCTTCTGCAAGCTGAGCTGAGAGGCTGCCAAGCCGAGTGGAAACCTGAGTGGGAGAAACTGAGAAAGCTCCCCTGAGCATATGCGGGGTATCCTCTCAGCTGAGATGTTTCTATGCTCTCAGCTCTGCTCTCAGCTCTGCTCTCAGCTCTCTCTCCACTCAGATATCGGCGGAACTTTCACAATTTGACTCACGCATCTCCGTCCTTGACTAGCAACCGTTGGTAGCTGTTTGTTTACTGAGAGCTATTACTGGAACCGCCATTCCTCCCTTACTCCAAGTTCTTTGCTCTTTGCCCCTTTTCCTGAAGCCTAAATCTCCTGCCGAGCGAATGACAAATCGATTGAACAGACACCAAAAAAGAAACAAATCCATA
>LR140715.1:0-15338 GCA_900659605.1 Tisbe holothuriae | reverse complement strand
CCGTGAGTGTGTAGGGGAGGAAATATTCTTGCTGGTGAGGAAATTTTTCCACTGAGGAGGAGAGAAATATTTCCGGAAATATTTCCTGCAAAAATGCCTGTCTGGGAGCGGCCTTAATCCAATATTCCAGTCTAAAATTAAACAGCTATATCTAAGCTCTAAAACATCCCAGAAGAAAGCTACTGGCACCATTTATTATATATATTTAAGAGAGAAAGAGTAACATTGTTGGTATGAAATATGGTATGGGTGTATGAAGAAACCATCTCTTTTTAACGAAATAGCCGTTCCGTTTCCCACAGTATTTATGGGGCACCCTGTATTCCTTGAAGTAATAGCCTGGGCCGCAAGTATTTAAAGCGTATGTCAAAGAAAATGCTGCTTTGGGTTGTTATTGATACCTACACGATATTACTAAGGAGTAAGGACTATCCGCGTACCACAGTTAAAGGGTGTATTGACAAAGGTGTCGAAACTATATAAGTACACCGTACACGTATGCAGCATGATAATGATGTATGCAAAAACTAGTTAAAAGCTTATTCACTTTTATCCACTTTGCTTACGTTAACGAAAGTTAAATTTACATCCCGTCTACTACAGTTTATATGTGTTATTTTATCGGCTCAGAATATGCTAAGCATGGGCGGTTTTATAGTAGAAACCGAGGTTGGTTTCGGTTTTCGGTTTGTAAAAAAGTAGGTTTGTTTTTCGGGTTCCGTTTATTTCCAATTTTTTCTTATAATAGATACATTCTAGAACTTCAAACATAAATACATAGTTTAAAGAAAGGGTTGAGACATCCTGAGGTTTACTCGTCAGGTATCCGGCCTAGACATTTGTTTAATTTATTTACTAAAGCAGCTATCCATTTATTTCAAGTCGTCAACGTGGACGCAACTTTGGAAATCAGTGCAACATCTACACCACCGGAAAGGGAACAAAAGCAACCACCGCCTAAACCACCATTGTCAAGGCAGCAGCCTCAGCAACAACGACAACGTAAACAGCCGTCGTGTAAGCCAACACAGCATCGGCAAAAGGCTGAACCACAGGAACCTCAGCCGCAGCCGTCCACATCGGAAATTGCCGAAAGTGGGGATGTTGTACATGGCCAGGAGAGCCAAGAGAATGTAGACAAAAACGTACGACCTGTGGTTGAATTGGCAGATGCCTCCCAGAAGCTTGCCAAAAAAAAGACCTGCTACTTCTTGTCTCCATTTCAAGTGGAAATGCCAAAAGGCAAGGGGAGCCGTATGCATAGCTATGAAAAGGGATTGATGACTGAAATGGCCAACTGCATCTTTTATTTGTGTGAGTGGAAAGTACCTCCCAAAGGAGAGAGACAGCCTTGCATCATCCCGAACGTCAGACCAGTGATGCCAACAGAGTCATTCCTGAATTGGATTGAAATGGAGTTAACGGCCATATACAGTGATCCCCTAATTGAAGGATACTATAATGAAAGTATGGATGAGGTCGTGCCCTTTATGGATATGGTATCTGGTTTGTTTGAGGATGTATTTGGAGAACTAGCCAAAGCAATGACAGATTGGTTCAATGCCATCACAGTGAATGAGGGGGTCGGAGGCAGAGAAGCTCCAAGGCTAGATGGGAAAGGAAGAGTCAAAGACAATGACCCAGAATACCCAGACTTCTCAATCGACAAAGAAATGACTGACAAACTTAATTCCAGTGGCACATCACCCCAGGGAAACAACACACACTTGTACTTGGTCAAACAGAATGAGTCGGATAATTTGTTTTCCGAATACTCTCTTCATCAGCAACTGTGGACTAATCTTAGCTTTGCTACCTTTGGAACTGCAAGAAATGGAAAACTGCTGAGAGTTGTGTCAATGTTGCAGGTTGCATGCAAATCTGCCGCAAGTTACTGTATGAAGCCCGAATATGATATCATCCGGACTTATGACCATGGTAAAGAGTTGCAGTCATTGCCTTTCAATCGGTATGGAACAGCACCTAGTATACCTGACCTACGAGATGTATACGCCTTCCTGGAGATATCCCAAGTTGGGGTGTCCATCACAATTCCCTACAGTGCAAAAGTGACATGCAGCCTTGACACGATGCAGAGGAGATTTTTGTACAATCGAGTGCACTATCCTTGCAACGATTTTAATGAAAACGACATTCCAGCTTACCATCTGGCATGGCTCAGCAACACAGAGGATTGGACCACCTCATTCAA
Source organism: Tisbe holothuriae (assembly GCA_900659605.1). Classification (NCBI taxonomy): domain Eukaryota; kingdom Metazoa; phylum Arthropoda; class Copepoda; order Harpacticoida; family Tisbidae; genus Tisbe; species Tisbe holothuriae. The sequence continues at coordinate 13,126 of LR140715.1, read as the reverse complement.
GCCTGGGACTGCAGTCAGACTACTCTTGCCCTTGAAGACAGGAGGACAAAAGAATCTGCCGAGGCTACTCCATAACAATGACAGGACCCTTACGGCATTCCATTTTCCTGATATAGCCACGGTCACCTTCAAACCAGTTTGGAAACCTGCTCCAAATCACCATTTGCTTTTTAATACAAGGGCAAATTGGTTGCTGGACCTGCCTCCAAGAGAAAGTAGTGTACACGTGGCCTTCAATGGATTGAACGCCATGACATTGGCGATGCTCTACTTAGAGAAGAAGACAAACCAGCAGACTGGGGATTGCTCTCCAGGTCACTTGTGCCTAAGTTTAAAATTTTCTCCGAAAGGACGTGGAAGACAAGGCAAGGACCTGGTACCAAGAAGACCTGGAATAGATTTGGATGCTGCCCTCGCGAAGGAGAAGTGCTTGAATGAGGAGATCATTGGTCCATACATTGATCTGGAAGAGTCATTACAGAACCCGGGTTGCATCATGAAGTCAAGGCCGAATGAGAAAGATCCACTCGCTTTTATTGACACCCTGTACCAGTACGGCCAACTGTGGCTGCCTCATAGACATGAAGAGTTGCCCGTGCTGTTTAATCAAATCAAGAGACCACGTGGCACCGATATGAGGACGATTCCAGAAGATGGTGGTACCAACCATTTCAATAAAGAAAGTTACGAGGATTTTTGTTCCCTTATTGAAAGGTGTCGTGAAAAGTACAATTATGATTTGTTTCCGGAAAGACAAACAGCCGATGCGTTCCTGAGCCATATATACTGGTGTGTGGTCTTAAACCCGAATAAGTTTGCTACAATCAGCAGGTCATTCCTGAACAAGTATCACTGGAGTTCCGAATCTGACGAGGATGTGTCGTTTAATTTAAGTGAAAAGCAGACACTTGCGAAAAGGAGTTTGAAAGAACCGGAGTCGTTGGTCCCCTTCCCACATGAGATGTCCTCTATACAAGAAGAACCCGACCAGGCCATTCAGACGGAGCAAGGACAATTCCTACCACTTGAACCTGACAAACTACCAGTTGACAGCAAGGAGGACACACAGGAGCAACGGCTCACTGGTACTCCAGAAGAGGTAAGACTATTACATTAACACACAACATAACTCGTTTTCACTATGAAACTTAATTGTTACTTTAGGTTGGCGCTACTGAGAAGAGAATAACTAAAAAATCCTCTGCTACTGCAACTGTACCACCAGATTTGACCAGTGATCTGGTATCGGGGAAGGCTACTTCAGCCACTACTACACAGCCTAAAAAGACTCCAGAACAGTCAGGGCTCATGACAGCTGCTCAACCTAAGGAAACGGATCCTGCTGGTCAAAAATCAGCAGTGGCAACTAGTCCGGAATCTGAACAGCCTACTTCGGCCACTACTACACAGCCTAAAAAGACTCCAGAACAGCAAAGGCCACCTGCATCAGACCCTGAGTCCCCGGCAGCGTCGGATACGGATCAGGTTAGCAATATTACAATTGGTAGAAATATGGGCAATGACATAAATGGCTAAATGTAAAATCATTAGAACAGTAAAGTTAACAAATGACATATTTGTCATTTTTTTATTAATATAATATAATACGGACTATTGGAAAATAATTTACTCTATAGAAAAGGACATTACATTAATACAACACCTTCACATTGCAGCCTGAGGTCCAGAAAACACCAGAACAGCATATTACACAACCAGCAGCATCGATGAAAGTAGTTCAAGTGAAAGGGAAAGCTAGAAACCCAGATATACTTGCAGAAGTTCAACTTCCTCCTGCAACTGCTACTGTAAGAAAACCTCCTTCCATTGACCTGTCCAAGGAACTTACTCCATTGGCGACATCAACTCCAAAGGTATCCCCCGGCGAGGTGGCTGACACTCCAAGCCAAGTAGCAATACCTGACAGCAAGGTGAGGCATTTTGTTACCATTAATTTTTGTTTTATACTCCACTTAAAAAGTATGACATTCACTCTACTGCAATTCATGCTTGATGGAACATAATGTTTGCCAAAAGTGTTATGCAATGATCACCTTGTACCACTGGAACTCTGTTAGTAGTGGACGGAATTGAAAATGAGTTTCCGTCTACCGCACTTAATGGCTCTGGGGATTAAAGTGTCATAAAAAAGAAATCATGCCTATGCATCCGACACAAAAATAGTATTCAAAGATCAGTTTAAATTTGTACCCCTATAAGCCCTTTGTTGGTAGTGGACGGAATTGAAAATGAGTTTCCGTCTACCGGGCGTGTTGGACGTTAAACGATAATTTAAACGATAATTTGACCAAAAAAACGCTTCTTTTGGACATTGATCGAAAGCTTTTTTGCATTGTACGAATTTTACTGGTCCATATTTACTTCGATCATAAATTGCACTATTATAGTGTTTAAACATATACAACAAAAGGATATGCCAATATATACCAGTATATTTTTAATGATTTGGAATGAATGCGTGGTAATACTAGTTACTAGGCAGTATTAGCAGAAGCAAAATCATAAAGCGATATTAAAACTGATATTATCACGAAATAATTTTGAAGAGAAATTCCATTTCAGAACATGCTAAGCAATTCTTAAAATAATTGTCATTTCGTCTAAAATCGAATCTAAAAAAGAGTTTTAATGGAAACTGGCCGGCTTCAGTAAAGTACTTTTTTTCGTTGAGTCAAAATAGTGATTCTACAGAGAGAGAGACTGAACCGTCATATTGGCTCTGTTCATGTGAAGACTTGTTTAAGCAATAAAGAGTTCTCTCTACTTTGCATGAACTATGAACTGAACCATCATATTGGCTCTGTTCATGTGAAGACTTGTTTAAGCAATAAAGAGTTCTCTCTACTTTGCATGAACTATGAACTGAACCATCATATTGGCTCTGTTCATGTGAAGACTTGTTTAATCTTGTAGTATTCATATGAAATTGCAGAGTATTATTGTGAGCAGTTAACAGCATTCTTATAGAGAAGACCTTGTTATGAACATTAAATGTGTTCTTTTCCACACATTTTATATCTTTAAAATGAGAGCTTGTAGAAAGAAATTAGTAACAAAAGATTGCATGAACAAACATATCGACAGTATTCATGGAAGCCATACAGTAAATTAAACAGCTATGAGCCATCACATATAAAGTATCGACAGTTCGATTAAACAATATTGTTTTATAGCATGTAGGGCAAGCTTAAGATAGTTGCTGCAGATTAATTTAAATAATAATAATTTACAATGAAGTACATGGAGCCTATGAGCCATCAAATAGTAAAAACTACCCATAAGATTATTTAAACAGTCATATTGAATGTGTTCATGAGGGCTTTCAATTATTAAACAGCTTCAATCCAAAGTTAAATCACGCCTAAAATTTATAATCTGAAGATGTACTCAACAATCATATTGAGAGTGTTCATAAGACCTTATCAAGATAGCAAGGCTGGATTAGTTTATTTAAACAGCACCACTGTTTAGAAATTACTCTTTAAATGTAATGATGTCTCATGTTAAAGTCATGGACATGCAAGACTAAATGTTACTAGACATTCCGTCGTCCCCACACATTCCGTCGTCCCAACACATTCCGTCGTGCCAACACATTCCGTCGTGCCAACACATTCTGGACTTGTACTTCATGCAATAAATACACAATGTAAATTTGTGTAATTATGGGTGCTCTTATTCTTCAATATTTTATATATATTGATTTTTGTAAATGAAGCAAATAACGTTACGCATTGAGGTACAGGACGATATGTCAATTGGCATTACGTCTTCCCAAATGTATGACATTAGTGTATGTGACGTCCGTTCAAGATTGTTATAGAGTGGTATCCTTATCTTACTGCATCTTACCTTATCTTATACAATTAAACCATTACTGTGATATAAATAGATTGTCTTTTTACAGATACAAGCCAGTCAAGTTTTGCCTGCCAAGGAGAAAGCAAAGGAACAAACCCACCCATTCGCAAGTCAGTCGTCAACACCACTAGAAGGCCCCGGCAAGAGTACAAGTGACAGTTCAGTGCCTCCCGCGAAGCCGTTGCCAACTGCAGCACCCGCAAGGATACCAAAGGCCAAGGACGTGGTCGAGGAGGACGACGACGAAGACGACGAACGCGAAGACGACGACGACGACGAAAGCGAAGACGACGACGACGACGAAGACGACGACGACAGTGACAGTGACATTCACAGTGACAGTCACAGTTCAGGGCCTCCCGTGAAGCCGTTGCCAACTGCAGCACACACAAGGGTACCAAAGGCCAAGGACGTGGTCCACGAGGAGGAGGAGGACGACGACGACGACGAAAGCGAAAACGACGACGACGACGACGACGACGACGACGACGACGACGACGACGACGACGACGACGACGACGACGACGACGACGACAACATGGCCGCCAAGAATAAAGGTCCAGTGCGTGAAGAGCCGGAGAAGGCAGTCAAAAATAAAGGTGGAGTGCCAGAAGAGGATAGTACTTTGGCAACTGCAGACATCGAAAACAACCAAGAGATGACTGTTGAACAAAAGCAGCAGCAGGAGGAGGAGGAGGAGGAGGATCCGCCACCTCTACCCTCAAGCATGTCAAAGAAGAGAAAACGATGGGGACGTTCTTCTTCTTCTTCAGAGGAACATTCACTATTTGAGCCAACTGAGGAAGCACCTATTGAACAACAGCACATAAAGGCAAAGACTCCCAAGAAAAAGTTTAGAAAGGCAGTTGCTCCCCATAATGTAACTCCCAAGAAAGTGGCTCTCAAGAAAGTTACTCCCAAGAAAGTTGCTCACCAGACAAAAACGAGAGAGACAGTTGCTCCCATCCAGCCCGACATCAGTGGAGATGTCGATATATTTGACGAAATTGATCCCTTGAGTCCTGAAGATGAATCTAATGTCATTGCTGAGGATGATGCTGTGGTGACTAAAGTAGTGGAAAATATGTGTGCATACATCCTAGATACTGCCGAAGATATTGACATTAGTCAAATCGAGAATGAGGTGGTACAGGAGCCGGCTAAACAAGTCTGCCCTGAAAAGGAGAGCGAGTCGGCTGAAAATGAGGCTGCCCAACCTGTGCCTCCTGATGAACAGCCTGCTCAAAAAACACCTGTTGAAGTTGCATCTGGAGGCCGAAAAAGAAAAAGAGCAGCCAAGAGAACAGTTGAAGCTGCAACCAATGACGAGGAAAATGTTGAGAGGCCAAATGCCGATGTGGAACAGCAGGAAATGGAAACCGGAAAACTTCCTCCACCAATTATTGCAAGTACCTCTAAGACACCCCAAAAAAGAACAGGCAAGGGCAAAATAAAAGTTAAAGCTGCTACAAAGGATGGAGACACAAAAAAGCCCGCCCTCGATGAGGCCCCGCAGGTAATGGATACAGGCGAACTCGCTTCGGGAGAGGAAAATGTTGAGGAGACTGGCAAAGTTCCCAAAAGAGTCCTTAAAGTTAAAATAGCCGGGAAATCCAGAGCCACCAGGAAAAAGCGTGATAATAGTGACGAAGAAGACGAAATCGCTGAGGATGTTGTCCCGGAGGGTGACTACATTCAGAAATATGAGAGTAAGAGGAAGTTTTCCAAGAAGCAACTTCAAGAAGAAATAAAAGCAACTATTATCACCCTCAAGGATAACATAAGTCCTATTATCATCTCGTCTTTGGAAGAGGATCAGCCGGCTCCTAAACATGAAGAAGAGGAAGCCTATGAGAAAAAGGCTGCTGAAGAAGCTGCTAAAAATGCTGCTAACAGAGCTGCTGCAAGGGGACAACCTAGGGAAACTAGGACAAGCAGGACAAGCAGGGCTGCATCTAGGGCTGCGGCCAAGGATGACCAAAGTAAGGATCAGTCTTCTGGAGAAAACGATTCCGAGCAAGAGGCACCGGGAACAGAAGATCCTGATACTTACATGGAGGATAAAAAAGTGCTTGCAAAGGAAATGCCAAAATTGCCAAACAATTACTTTATATTCATGTGGCACCTCCGAAACAAATTGGAACCGATAGACAATCCACACACCAAGGAGAAACTGTACAAGCTGGAGATTGGGGACGCCAAACATCTGAAGCTGAGGGAGGGAGCTGACGTTTTTGTAAGGGAGTCATTAAGGTAAGAAATGCTTCCAACATTGCATTCCTTCAGGGCCATCATAGAAAATGTAGATATATTTTTATACAGGCATGTCACTGGCAGAAAAGGACCAATGAATGTGTCATTCAGTCATGTTGCATACAAAAAACAAAAATAAGCAATGACATTTCTTAAATGAATATAAATTATAATAGCTAAGTAAAATCGAGGTCTGTCTGACTACCAGTCATTATGTTTAGTCTTTCACTAGCTTACCCACATTTTGTATTGTAATATTGTACATGTATTATTAATAAGGCTGAGTCCAATTATTAAAAAGCTTAAGCAGTTCCTAAGGTCTTCCTTAGTGCTAAGTATTTGGTTTCAGCCAATGAGAAGCCACTATTGTGGCTAAAGGAGTACCTTAAGCGCTAAGTATTTCATGTGAACTTTTTAATAATCGGCCTCTGGTGTAGGAGCCCCCTAAGAGACCTCCCAGACTGGCAACTTTTCGCATTTCTGCGGAGCAATTTTTGCCATTTCAGCTGGCAGTTTTCTCATTTCTGCCGAGCAATTTCTGGGACTTAGAATAATTCGGATTTTACTTCAATGAGAAATATTCAAAGTCCCAGAAATTTCTTCAGCAGAAATGCAAAAAGTTGCTAGTCTGGGAGGTCTCTAAAAGATAGAAATCAGGGAGGTACAGCAAAAATTATATACAGTAAAGTGTTGTGCAGTACATTGCTGACGTTTTTCCTTTTAGGTCTTACTTGCGGCAAAATTGAAATTCCTAATAAGATATTACTGCTCAAGTACGTATGGTCTTACTTAACTGTTACATTACGACTCCAACATACTATTAAAATTCTTTAGATTTGTTGTTCCTGCCATTATATTTACAATATACACTTGCTCCTTAACATCCACGTTTCTCAATCCAAAGCAACAATACACAGCTCCTGAAACATGGGACGAGCTGGCAGAGAGCTCTTACCACATTGGAATATTCATTTGGAGAAGTAAGTCACAATGAGGGCGAAAGCCCGTGGTGGAATGGTTAGTGTGCAAGACTCCCATGCAAGGGGGCTGGGGTTCAAATCCCGGACCCGGCACTTGGGATTTTTCAAATGCGCCAAAAAGGTGCCACACAAATTGCCCATGTGCGGCGTGCTATTACAATGTACCTGAAAAGGTAGTTCCCATAAATAAATAAAAAGGGATGAATAGCAAAAATATTAACAAAGTCACAATGGTCCAGAGCAAAACTCAAATAAATGTAAAAAAAATATGTCCTAAAACCTTTTACATAAGTTTGTCCTCTTTCAGTGACGTATTGCATTGCACTAAATAATAAGTGGATACCCAAAGCTGTAATTCTATTAAAAGGATTATGCAGAAATGCAAAAGTTAAACCCATGGGGTCAGTAAAGTCAGTATTATGAAACAAACAGGTTATTTATGGCAACATCTGGCTAACTTTACTCTCATAAACACATGTGACAGTTCAATGCTTTTTCTCTTTTTTCATAGGGAGAGCAAAAATAAATATTTTCTAGACACTTTTTACTGTTTTAATGTCTGTTACATTATAGGAGCTTAAAAAGTCTATAACTATTGTACTTTTGAACACATAGTACCGAGAACAGTTACTGTCCTCTTAGCAGCTGATTTTCTTAGTTCTATTCTGTCCTCTTTGACTCAGCTCTCCTGGCTGTCTTGGGAAGAGGAGAAGAAAACTCAGCACTGCAGTAATCTCTGTACGATGTGTTCAAGAGTATTATATCTATAACCAAATTAAATAAACTTTATCATCTTGCAAAAGCTTGTAATTGCAGCTGCCAAAGACACATTCCGACTTCAGGATGACTCCAATCCAGGGCTGGGTGCTACCCGGTTATTAACCCATTCCGATCCAAAAACCACAACCACAATGTACAAACTCTGGCAAAAGGTTAAAACACAGGAGTACAACCACTCAGTGCAAGTTTTATACGCATATGCTACGTAAGTCAGTTTGAGACCGTTATTAACCTAACTGATAATAGCTCCACACAGTTCTTTAAATTACCGCAAGAGAGAAAAAGGCAAATCAGCATAACAGTAAAACAGACCTCCGTCCCCTGAAAATAGTGACTCTCCGCCAAGATTCGTTGTAGCAAATGTCGCAATGCGACAATAGTGCGACTTTTGCAATGTGACAATATATGCTATAATGCAACATTAAGCTGAGGGTGAAATCAGGACAAAAAGGATTTTTCATAAAATAGGTAAGTCGGGCCAAGTTGAGTTGGGTCATGAACATAGTACTGGCGTTCATGACCGACTCAGCTAAGGTTTGTGATATCTTTGTTTTGAAAGTCACAATTTTAGATGGAGCTAGGGGTCAAGCTAGTCCTGGAATTGAGTCTACAGCAATGTCACCTCTTCTCAGCTCTCAGCTGAGCCGTTTGAGCTGAGAGTTTCTTGGTAAACTTGGCTGTAGACTCAGTTCCAGGACTAGCTTGACCCCTAGCTCCATCTAATGGGTCAAAGTGTCAAAACAAAGATACTACATACTTTATTCTGAATCCGACACATCTCCATTGGCACATTAAAGTCGGACTATTTGTCGCATTTGCGATAGTCGCAAAATTTTGCAACGAATCTCGGCGGGCTTTACAGTTCACTCGGCGTTCCCGTTACAAAGTAATCACAGTTTCTCCTATTACACTCTCTTTTTAGCGCTGGACTCGCAGTTCAAAACCACTTAGAAAAAGGACCGGGGCCAAAGGCAATAGTTTGGAGATCTGATGAAGCATCCAAGCCGGATATGTACGATGGAAAAGGTATTTTACAGGGTGTTTCATGAGAGTTGGCCCGATTAAGAACTTAATTAAATATATCCTTCACATGGGGCGTGAGAAGGTTGCTTATGAGGTAACAATTTGCTTAGAACTGTGCGAACTTCTATAGTGACATATTTAATTATTTGACCATAGATCAAAATTCGGTAATGCCATGCAGTATAAGTGTCCAAAATACAACCATGCATTATAAGCTTCTCTAAGAAAGAAATTAGTGACTGTTTCTTGTAAAATGATCACAATGCTTCACATTAGTGAACTTCATAAAAATGTACACTCTATTTTCATTTACTTAGTCCATTTTTGTTATTTTAATCTGTTTCTATGGAAAGCTATGAAAGCTGGCGCATGGCGTCTTATGTAGTAAAATTATCAGAAAACGGAAGTAACAGAATTCCGAAAGCCTTTACCGGTAATTACGATCACGAGAATAAAGTAACTGAACATAGTAACAGAATTTCGAAAGCCTTTACCGGTAATTACAATCACGAGAATAAAGTAACTGAACATAGTAACAGAATTTCGAAAGCCTTTACCGGTAATTACGATAACGAGAATAAAGTAACTGAACATAGTTAATGTTAGCATGCCTATCAGAAGCAGCTGCGTAAAGTGATTCATATATTGAAAAAAGGAAAAATTCTGTAAATATGGAACCGATGTATTGGTTCATTTTTTTTCTGCTTTCCACACGTAGGTCTTCCAATTCTAAAAATGGCACGAGCAAAGCTTTTGCGAGAATTTAATATATATTCATGTTTTCATTTCATCACTGAAGTTGAACAAATTGGATTGATGTAAGTTAATTAGGATTTAGGAGGCATAATTACGCAAATAGACAGTATTCAATGTATTACTTAATGAGTTAAAGTAACAATGGCTTAATAATATACTGCACTGCACTGTTGGATCGTAAATTATCTTGGCAGTAGGGTTAACGCGAGAAACTTCTTTCCAGTAAGCATGTGCGATATCCAAAATTCATTAGTTGGTATTTTGTCGGTACGGTATTGAGAAATACTGACTAATAGTCGGTATTTTTGGTATTTTATTTACTAATTTGTATAGTATATATACTGTAATACAGGGACAAAAAAATGATTGAAAGCTTTTCTGACTGAGTCAGATTTTTTTGGTGATGATATGAAGTACCATGTACGACTCTATTCCATAGGGAATTCCGGAATAGAGTCGTACCTGGAAGTACCTACAGTTCCATTTTTTATACAAATATGGTCAACAAGTGCAAAGAGGTGGTTAAAATACCAAAATATGGAATACCGACTAGTTTCAAAATATCAAGAGTCTGTACGGTATTGCAAAAATACCGACTAATACCGCGGTATTGGTATTTTGCACATGCTTACTTTCCAGTGCCCGATTTTTTTAAAAGTAAAATTCAACCTTAATATGACTTAAGGTAGAATTTAGGGTTGAATTTTTTGCCTGGCTAGTTGGGAAAACTCAGCCAAAAATTAAATCAACCATAAGCATACTTAAGGTTGTATTTTACTTTTTAGAAATCGGCCACATGGACGGCGGGGCTCGATTGCCCCGGCCTTGGAGGCTATATTTTACAAAAGCTCCCTCATGGACTTGCCCAAGAAAGTTGTTGGGGAGGAACTGAGTTTTGGCAGCTACCTAAAATTTAATGGAAGGCTTTCGAGGGCGCTCTCTTGCAAACGTAGGCATGTAATTATCATCATTTTTGGCCTCTAAACACCTTCATAGAATAGTAGTCAGTTGATTTTTTTGCTCATAAAATGAGTCATTCTCTTATCCTCCCCTACAACAGTCTTGGACTTGCCATATGACAGACTATTACATGGAACCTCAAAAAAGGAAGTTCATAAAGAGGGATGTGTAGCAAATATGTATAATGTGTTACAATTATCATTTGTAATAATAATCTTATTTAGGCTAAATTGGATGCATGATTACGGCTTATTAAGTCAGAAATATGATTATCTAGAATATTACAAGGTAAGTTTTGTGTATAACAAAAAAACTATAGGACTATATTGGCGGTAGTAATATCTAATGGAAACAAGCTGGTGGGGTTATGGGCAACTGTATGGTTATTGATACGTGTAATAAATCATCCATCCGAGCGTAAGCAATAAGTACATGAGTACATGGCTAGAGCGCAAAGGGGACAGGGGCTCGATTCCCGGCTTTGGCTGTTAAATTTTTCAAACGCCCCAAGAAGCTGCCTCACCCAGTTTAAGGCGCTAGGCATCCTAGTGCATACACGACTATGGTTAATCATGGATGTCTGTAGCAGTCCAGTACAGCCATCCGTGGGTTAATGCAGTCCAGTTAGCCCCTCTTGGACTTGCCCTTGTGGTGTGCTATTGCAACGAACCTGAAAAGGTAGTTCCCTAAAATACATAAAGAGGGATGAATATCAAATATCTAAACAAAATTATCCTTTCTGCCGAGGGAATCAGTTCTGTTGTAATGTATCATTCTTGTCTTTCCTAGGAACTGCAGGAAAAGGCCGCAGGAAAATTGCGAAGGATACACAACGTATATACGAAGGAAGAGAATCCGAACAAACATTATATTATAGATTTACCCTTCTTATTGCTACCCATGTCACTACTGGCATTTGGATTTGCATTGGCAGCATTTGTTGAATTTGCAATGTGGTTTAAGAGTTTGCCAAGAAAGTTGTTAAATTGGATGAGGAAGAAAAAGAAGAAGATAATTCAATAAATGTCAAAATTTGTTTTATGATTTGAAATAAAAGGCTGTTTATGAAAGTATTACTTAATGTTTCTTTGGCAAGGCTTAGGGGCAAAAATGGTGATCATTTTGAAATGTGTTAAAAGTGTTAGCCTTAGCCTCCAGCTTAATTATTACATATTGCCGTTGCGATTTTATTTTACTGTTTAGTTCAGTTCACTTTAATTTTCAGCCATTTTACTGGTTTCGAGCTGTATTTTGTTATTGCAAAATATGTCATATCTCTCTTCTTTTGTATCCGGCCCTGCAAGTAAAATATGTAACTCAATTATGACGTTAGAAAAATTGGATTGAAATATCCCTATTTAAGAATTAACTTCTAAATATGCAAAAGTCCAATTAAGAAGAAATTGCAATAATTGTTCCCCTTTTCTGAACATAGAAAATTAATATCCCAAACCAATCAACTCAAGCAATTTTATAATTATTTTTGAACACATAACGTTCAGTCAATCCCTGACATGAGTAAGTTTAGCTACTTTTCCTCACTTCGTAGGTATCTTTCCAACTTTTGCAATGAGACTTGCATCCACGGCCCTTCATACCTCGCCAATGCTAGGAACACCATTGAACTGCTTTGGTGGATCATATTTATCCTTGCGTCAGCTGTGGTGGGATCTTATCTAGTAAGGAATTATGAATGTTTTAGAATCCATTACACAGTAGAAGCTGAAGGAATATGTAAGGCCTAAAGGCTGGGAGCCATATAGCTATTAACTCTTTTATAGTAGGTTCATGCTGGGAGCTATAGACTTTTGAGATACTCGTGTTTAGGCACGTCTATCTTAATATGGGCCAAAATATCAGCAACATATAGTAGACTGACAGTAGTATTTTTTGTTAGCTGCTAGATGCATCATTGACCCTAGCTGCTGAGCTTCAGCAGAAACTTTCCAGGCCTAGCTCTGCTATTATTAGACAGGAGGCTGGGTGATTATGATATACAGTAGGCTCTCCTAGCTTGCTATTTAAGTATTACTACGGAACAAGTAGAATTGGACACCTTAGTAACTGCACTTCATAATTGTAAGGCATCTATGAAATTTACACAAGAAAGTAAAACTTGATGCATTTCAGGTTTTTAGTGAGCTAGATGAATGGATTGAACACCCTCTGCAGTGGAAGATTAAGAAGGAACGGCTGCCCATTGAAGAAATCCCCTTTGCAAGTGTAACTATTTGCATGAAGCAGGTATAAAGTTCCTGAAAAAGACCAATATTTACGTACGAGATAGCACTCTTTAATAAAGAGTTGCCTTTATTCAATCTACACATTACACAACCGTGATATACTATTGAGTTAATGCAAGTACTTCTCTATATGCAGTTATTATAGAGTACTACTTAGTGTTTTTAAATGTTTTTCTAGTGATCCCTTATTGTATATTTTTGGGCACTACCTTTTCAGGTTCATTCACTAGACCGCCGTGATCACAATTT
>LR140714.1:0-15326 GCA_900659605.1 Tisbe holothuriae | reverse complement strand
CTCCTTCTCCTGCCGACCCGCGTCGAGCTCCATGGATTCCTCATCTTCCTCTTCTGTCGCCCTCTTCCGCTTCGGCGTCATGTCCAGCAACCGTCGCTCCTCCTCGTCCGAGAGCTCGGGCTCGTCATGGAGTTCCTGCAGCAGATGCAGCTGCTGCTGCCGGAGTTCCTCTTCGGAGAGGTTGAGCAGATGATCGTCGTCCATGGCGTCGTCGTCCGTGTTGTGAGTGGTGGAGATGTGGGTGGAGGCCACGGCGGAAGACAAGGCCAAGATGGTGTCGTTGTCGGCGTGGTAAGAGGTGTCCGGGAACGAGACGGAGGCCAAGGCCATGCTGATCACACCCGTTCCTGCTGCACCGTGGCCCCAAGGAACCCAAGGAACCCCAAGTATCGTAGGAATCACTTGATTCCCTTCCAGCTAGTTCCTCATCCTCAAGCAGCGTCTTTTAAAATTCGGGCTCTGAGTCTGAGCTGTGAACTGAGTAGTTACAGTTCACTGAGCTGGGACGGAAGCTGGGAGCAGAGAATTTCTCTGCTGGGAGAGGAGGGAGAGCCTCTCGAGAGAGACTCCCTCTCGAGCCGGAGTGATGAAACCGCTGACGCTGAGTGAGAGAAAAATTCGCTGAGTAGTTTGTGCTCCCACTCAGCACTCAACGGAAAAAAGTTCGCGCCGTAAAATGAGTAAAAATCTGACAAGTGACAACCTTGGTTACCTTGCAGGTCAGTCAGTCAGCAGCAATGAAACAAAGCTAGGATTTGTTAGGTAGGATTTGTAAAGTTTCTTGGATTATGATTGAATTTAAATTTGGATAAAAAGGCTTTTTTTATCCGGCACCACGCCGGCTGATCCGGAAAACCGGTAAACTCAAGGATGTTTGAATATTTTTCTTTCATCCAAGTGTCAACTGCACTCAGTCATGGAGGAACATAGTAACTGTTGGTAATGACTTTAATCGGGATACCGAATTCTCCACTCTTATGAAGGAAAATACATTAAATAATCGCATTATTACTAGTTATAAATTCATTACATGGCAATGTTCCCTTGGTCGGGATCATATTTCTTTTTCATAAACTTTTTGGACAATATTAAATAATCTTATAGACTTATAGCCTAAAATCACAGAATTCTTCCTCAATGATCATCTGTAGTAAGTCTGCTGCAGGACGTTGGTTCATGGATGTTCCTTCAGAGTGCTGCCGTTGCAGGCTTGTGGACGGCAGGAGGACGTCGCGCGGAGAGCTTACCTCCCCTCTTTCTGGCTCAGGTTGAACGGGATCTGAGAGGGAATAGGAACAATTTTACGGTAGTAACATGTTAACAGTACAGTAGTCATCTCGTGTTAATGAGTTGTGAAATCGTGCCTGATGGTGTCCACTTAAAATTATAACTAAGGCTAACTTTAACCATGTATATTGTTATTTATTTAATTCATTATCCCAGGTAATTCCTGCAGAGTGACAATTGATCCATATTAGTTTTTGTGCAGCTCAAGCGCTTTACTGATGTACCAGTTTAGCCCCTATGAATCATTTCCTGTAGCTAGAATTCCCAAATGAAGTATATCTCTTCGCATTCCCATACCTGAATATTTCATTATCTGGAACTTCGTAGTGACACAAATACAACTCGTATTATACAGTGTGAATATGTTCAAACTGATATTATCCGCAGTATATAGCGCAATCTGTCTTTCTAATAAAGGTAAAGAGTGATAATTCGTCGTATGCTCCATTAGTTTCATTACTCTAGAATGTACCTTATTCAATCATTTATTCAGTCTGCGAGCTGTTGCCACTTCAATAAAATAATAATATGAGCACAAGTGCGCTTCCACATTTACTATTATGTACAGTACAGGAGACATTTAAGCAAATGATTGCAACTGTTTAAAAAGACAATTGCATATTTTTTGGATAGAAATGACTGTTAACTCTTATGATGCACAAAAATAGTCCTTAAAATCTCAAACAAATACTTACACATAGGAGTAGGAACCAAAATTGGCTTAGTGGAGACATTTTGAGAAAGCTCCCTTTGAAATGCTTCTGAAGTATTTCTCAAATCATCCTCTGCTTCCGAGACAATGTTGGCAGTCGGATTGATCTTTCTCCACTTTGCACGTCGGTTTTGAAACCAGACCTAACGATGAAAAAGTATCAATGTTTACAACGTGGCAAAAAAGCCTTGTAGTGTACAGTTATAAATTCAATAATGAAGAGATACTTTCAAATGTCAAAATTAGTAAAGTATTGATAATATTAAAAACCTTTTTTTAAACTAACAACTAGATAGATACATTAATTAAGTTCATAGTCTCTCTAAATTATCGATGAGCTATACATACGAGTAATTACATTTAATTCAATTTATTATGCTCTCTACAAGAAATATGATAATTCCACGTAATTTAATTTCCTGAACATGTACATGCATAATTACATGCATCTTCTAACTTAACTTCCAAAAGGTTAAGTAGTACTAAAGCTCTGTGCAGTTTTTTCTGTATGAAACTTTAATAACTTTACCTGAACCCTTGCCTCTGTAATCCCAATCCTGGCTGCAATGATATCCCTGAGATACACATCCGGATAATGAGTCACTCCAAACATACGCTCCAGTTCCTCAAGTTGGAGTTGGCTGAAGCAGGTTCTGGAAGAACAAAGAAAACTTAGTGATTAAAACCTTTATGATAGAACGTAGGCTGTATTATGTAAATTTCTGCGTTAAATGCTTTATGCTTCAGTAATTGAGGCACTAAAACCTTTTCTTTTGAACAAGTGTAAGCGTATCTCCTGTACCCAGGATATCATTGAGATGAAACGTAGTAAATCTTTTTCTAAATTATGTTCAAATAACGCTAATGAGACACATGTATTGTGTAATAAATTACTCAGAGGTAGAATTACCGAATAATAATACCGATATACGAGTGTTTGGGACAAGAAAGCTGTTAAATTTTTACTGCTTTCATCCATGTACATGTAGTAACAAACACATTAATTAAGCTACGTGGCCGCGTGGTATATTCCGTGTCATACCATAACATATATTCTAAGGGTGTAGTAGATCAACGTGTCTCCACGTTCAACGGTTACCACTATTATTATGATTAAACTTACAGAGAGGGATACATCCAAGGCTTATTCAAGTATGGATACATGTCTCACCTAAATCTTTTCTGATGCCCACCAGCGTTTCTTCGTCTTCTCTTCCTCAGCTGAAGCGACTGGTTCATTATCTCAGAGGAAAGTTGCTCGTCCAGGAGGAAGCTCGGCAATGGGCCCAGTGGCTGGATGGTGAACACCTGTGGGGGAGTAAGGTTGGTACTGGTAGAAGCGTCGACATCAGGAAAGCCAGGACGGAAGAATGCTGGGCTGATAAAGGTTTAAAGCTTTATACGAAGCTCAATGCTAAATCCTTCAGAACAAAAGATTATGCAGGAATATTCTTAACGTGTACCCTTTACGTATTCGTATTCATTATTCACCATTCATGTTCAAAAAAACTAAACGCGTCTATAATTTGGGTCACAAATATCCATTATGCATTAGTAACTCTACTTAGTGCTTACTGTCCTGGAAAATGGAATTCTCCATCATTTGAGTAAATTAATGACATAAACATCGTATAAAAAGAAATGTCTGAACGGAAATAGTCGTAAGTACTTGGCTAAGATACCCAGAGAGAATACGTCAAGTTTTTGTTATAACCTGGGTATACATTATTACCGTGAGAAGTACTGTCATGTTAAAATGTACGAGGCAGTCAGTTATAGGACGCTTGTATTTAACTCTATTTTAATAGAGTTCTTCAACATACTAAATAATCCGCAATGTACAAGAAATACGGAAAGTATGTTTTACGAACCTTTCAGTACTCGCTCCATTACATTGAATGGAACCCTTTTTGTCTACTTCCATACCTGCCATGAAAGCTTACAAATTGAACGTAATTGGCACTAATTTGATTATAAACCATCACCACCGGCAGTCGTCGCCAAATGGATTCAGAGACGACTGAGACAGGAAAATGGGATCATCATTCATTTCATGTGGTTGCAAAAGAAGCCTTACAAGTGTCGTATATTAGTTTATAGACACTTTTTAAGTACACATTTTAAGGGTACTACGGTCACGGCTAGTTATTGAGTTGGTGGAACCAATGGGAATATTTTTAAAAGTATATAATATAAGAGAATATTTCGCAGTGCATTGGAAACTGCAGACTTCACAGATAGTTTCTAACTTTCTTCCTTACCAATAATTATACTGTGCTTTATTGATTACCATTAACGTGTACACTTTTTTGGCTTCTTTAAGAGCAAACGGTACAGAGTTAAGACGCTTTTTCAAATGGTACCTAATTATGTACTTTTACATGTGACTAGAATAGTTAAACTTTAAGTTTCATTGCACTTGTCTCTTTAAAAGGGTATCTTAAAAGATCAACAGGCTAATCTTAATAATGTATACTATTCTAAGTACTAACTACTGACAAAAATTGTAGCGATCCTTGATTATACGGCCAAATTCTATATTCGTACGTACATACACGTTATTTGGACTTCTTCAATTCAAGATTATGACACGGGTACTAAAATTACATTATCCTTCTTGATTCCTTGATGATCAAAAATGATCATATTCGCAGCACGCTATACCAGTATATGCAGTAACGCGTTAACGGTATCGCAGGGCATCTAAAGAATCTTATACATGCATAAATTGCATTTATTTTTTCATTTCCTTTTTGATATTAGAAAATAAGAACTTTTCATTGAAATCCCACACCCTGAGAGTGTCGCATAGCTGGCTATATCTCATAATAAAACTCCCTCACTTTTTACATGCTGTTATTTTCGTCTCCGTTTTCCTCAATGAATCCAAGGCCTCTAGCTGCAACTCTCTCCTTTTCTGGAAGGGCCTTTTGCGCGTGCGCGTTTCTGCGCTTTCTTTTCCTGGAAACAAAACGAGGCCTTCGTAGCTTCAAACGGGCGTGTCACTGCTTCAATGTTTTTATACTACCAACCGGTTAATACTGTTCACGATTCCGTACGGTACACTTTTATTAGTGCTCTGATATTGTCAATTATGTCATGAGACTGTTATGATTTAATTAAGGAGCTAATTGTATCCTAAATTTGAGGATCCTATATTGTACAAAATTATTCCTTGTGCGTCCCTCTATGCATGCATATTGAAGTTTATGAGCATGTTTTGTAAGATTAAAGCGGCTTTAAATAATTGTGTTAACCAGCGTAGTTAATACCTTTCCTGGGATTTCTCGTCACGGAAATTACAGTATTATATGCTCTGCATGTTCCTAGGATGTATATTTGTGCACCTTGTACAATTACCAGCATGTATGTTACTTTAAGTCTGCCAAACTGATCCAATTATAATTGTCATTTTATCGTCCGTAAAACGTTATTATATCGCTCTTGGATGACGACTTTCTCGTGATCCGAATATCGCTCTCTTGGGACAGTTTCCGATATCAATGAAAGGTCGAGTTGCATCAATAAGATCAAATTTTGTACAGGGCCAGGGAGGGAAAATATATAATGTAATTAATGTTGCAGTACAATTATAGTTAATATACTAATAAGTTTTTTAATTATGTATAACCCTCAAATGTTTCGAAATGCACGAATTTGCTGTAATATTTAACGGCATAAGTCAGATCAATTTCATTGCATTTTATATGAATATGAAGGTAACCAAGAACGAGATATTGTATTGATTAGCCAATTACTTTTGCGTTTTTCCTCCTTCGTTTTCGAGTATGATATCATACCAGAAAACAGCTCAAGGGTACATAAAGGAGAGTAATCTCCGTATATTGACTGTATTCTCTTAATCCATGTCTGATGGGGCATCCGGGGAAGAAAACTCAATACCGCAGTATTGACAGCGTTACAGTATTGACGTAACTCTCTCTAGGGCCACTATATATACCATTTTATATATTAACTGATCCTTGTAGTTGGGTACGGCGTCCATTTGGACACACGGCTACGAGGTTTAGGGATTATAAAAGAGATATTTCCGCATTCATGCTTGATTGTATTGTCGGCGGCGTTAGCAATTCGCCGCCGTCTTGTGTCCAGTTTTTAAGGGATGCAATCATACAAAAAGTTATTAAAATACAAAAAGAAGACCAGACTACAGTCTGTCAAATGAAGTAAGGGCTGAATTGCAATCCTTACTTTTTGGACACAAACAAAGACACACCCACGCCTGCTTGGCCTGAGAGGAAAAAGGGAAAATTGTTGTGCTTTATAAGAGCTGCCCAAACGCCTATACTAAGGAAGGAATGCGAATAAATTAATACGAGGTTGCGCAGTAATTAATGTGAGGTTGCGACTCTAGTACTTAAGCCGGACCTTTTTTGTAGCTTTTTCACTTATTGTGGGGCTCTTTTGTAATAATTATCCTTCATTTGTCGCTTTCTTTTCAGTCCGTGGCCGATACTGAATACCTAGAGCTGATAAACACAGCTGTGCTCTTCCGCCTGGAGAACGTTCGCCGGCTCCATTCCATCGAGCAGCGCTCGTCCGGTCTAGCCACACAGCTCGCCATGGAGGCGCGCTGGAACAAAGAGGTGGAGGTGCAGCAGTTCTGCACGGAGGGTCTTCGCCTGATCAAAAAGGCCAGCAATGCCGAGAGCAAGGCAAAAGACCCCAAGAGCAAGGTCTTCTACCTCAAGATGAAGGGAGACTACTTCAGGTACCTGGCGGAGATTGGCACTGGCGACGGCCGTGCTGCCGTGCTCAAGGACTCGCAGAAGGCATACCAGGAGGCGTTGAAGATCGCCAAGACCGAGATGCCCCGTTTTAACCCCATCCGACTGGAGCTAGAGTCGTTCTTCGAGGAGGAGACCAGTCAGCCGGAGTCCGGCTCTCAGCACGTCATCAAGGCCGCGGCTGGCGCCACAGAGCCCGCTCCAGACACTCGTATGAGTACGGTGGCCTATATGCAGGGTCACCAGGTGATGAAGGACAAGACGCTGAAGGAGCAGATGGTCAAGGACAAGCTGCTGAAGGAGCAGATGGTCAAGGACAAGAAGCCCGGACACGACTCTGGGTACTACACCCTATTATTCGGGTACTTCAATTCCCTTGCAAAGTTTGCCCTCGACTGTGCCATCGCATATATGGATGGGGGCTTCTCCGTGATCCGCAGTGGCATCGACTTTGCAAAGATCACAGTCAAATTCGTCCTTGATTGTTGTGAGCGCTTGTTTACAACGGCGAGCGGAAGCTCCAACAAGATCATCACTGAGCACCGCAACAACACCTCCCAGGAGGGGCTCGAGGAGGTTAAGGACATGGACGTGAACAGCTCGGAGCAGAAGGACATGGACGTGACCAGCTCGGAGGAGACTGATTGGTGGCAATTCCAGTGTGGCGAGAATAGCCTCGTCCCTCGCCTGTGCATCAACTACCCAGCTGGGGCCACGGGCACGATGGCCGCGGTGGCGTCTTCCCTACCTTATGGGGTCTTTAAGACATCCCGGATATGGTTCTTGCTGAGCCCCTCCCCCGAATCCATGGCTGTCGACGTCGCTCTCCAGGTCACCTCATTCATGAAGGCAAATCTCAAGACGGAGCTTCGGCAGCCTCGCCCAGACCGGCCATCGCATGCTGGTCCGTCGCCTGCCTCCTATGGGTGTCCAAGCGGCCATTCGGCCTTCATTGCGTTGCCGAGCACCATGATGGGCCTGTGGTTGTGGCTTGATAGCAACTGTAAGTACTATTGGAAGGGAGAAAGGGACGACTTTTAATTCTTTTCTTATTTCAGGGACCAGGCGACGCAAAATCGCCGCCACCGCCTGTGTGATCGTGCTCATGCTCGGTGTTGGCTGGAGCCGTGTGTTCTTGTTTTATCACAGCGTTACGCAGGTTATGTGGGGCTTCTGCCTGGGGTCGATGAACGGCTGCATCACCTACGCCATGTTGAAGGGATACGGCCGCCACGGAGCTCAGCTCCTCCTGGGATTGGAAGAATACTCGGACGTGATCGTCGGCCATCTGTCGGCAAAGATCCACTGGAGCTCCATGCCGTGGTCAGCTGAAAGGAGTCTTTGGAGCGAGGCCGTCAGCTTTATCCAGCCCGCATTGACCCAGTTGCATTTGGATGCAAGCACGGAGATGGCAAGTGTGTTTGAGTGGAGGTAAATTTAAAGAGCATTGCATCTTCTTCAAGATATGATAATATATACAGGCCTCCGACGCTCCTTTATTTTCCTTTATTTCCTTTATTTTCATTTCCCATCTCTATGAACTCCTTTAAAGGAATTTTTATTCCTTTATTCCTCTTTATTCCTCTTTTTTGGTCGCAAATGACTATGTTACATTGGCTGATTGGCCTTTTGGTGACCAAAGAAAAATTCTTCTTTTCTTTAATTTGTGGACATTCTTCAGGCAAAGCAGGCTGGCACTCAGTACAGTGGGCCTGCCTGCAGGGTTCCCAAATGAACCAAAAATTTCCCAAATCAGCTGATGTCGATTTCCAATGTTCCAAAGTCAACTGGCTGTTTTCTCCTTTATTTGAGGAACTAGTACTGCACTGGTACTTTTTGTATTTCATTACCTCAAAAAAGCTTAAAAGTAGCTACATTACTCAATTTTGGCTTGCACAGAAAGGCCTGTAAAACTCCTTTTATTTTCACCTATAAATGCTTAAAACTCCTTTATTTTGCCAAAAAATTCCTTTATTTTCTTCAAAAACGAATTCCTCTATTTCCGTCAAAGGTGCGTCGGAGGCCTGTATATAATATTTCAGGTCCCTTGCGTTCCTTGGCCGTGATGCCATGCGGCAGCGTTTCCGCTCGGTCGGACCTAACGGGATCAACAGCGGACACAGCGACGCTGTGCATAGGAAGGCTCAAGTTGCGAAAACTCAAATCGACGTCAGAGGTAAGAAACACTTCTCAGGCCTGAGTTGCCCCTGAATAGGAGAAGCTCGGTGCAGTGCACCCTGAGTTTATTTTCTATCTTAATAGATTATACTTAATCTCTTATTCCAGAGCGTTACTTCCTGATCGCGGCCCAGTTCATCGTCTTCTCCCTCGCCCTCATCAGCCTCGTCCCACTGCCCACTGGAGGTGTGATCAAGGAGCGTGTCGAGGATTATGGCGAGCAGGAATCGTGCACCTGGACTATGATTTGGGGTAAGATAAACTGCCGATCTAAGAGTGTTGAAGGAGACAAATAGAGTTTGTATTTCAGGATATCTCGTGTTCTTCCTCTGGCGGTCTACCTCCGAGAACGGCAATAAGCGCACTCTGGCCATCATCTTCTCCCTGCTGAGCGTGATCCTGATGCCGTCGTCCCAGGCGCCGTACCGGACAGATGAGGCTCTGCTGAAGACCATGACCTGCGTGCTGGACGTGCTGCAGTGGGATATGAAGGTAAGCAATGAATTTAATACTTTTTCTTTTAATAATATTAATTCGGCTCTTCTTAAGAAGACGAGTATGTAATCCGTTATCCAACTCAGCAAAGGTGTTGACAGCTGTCCTTTGTTTTTGAAGCCACTGACATTAAAACTATTTTTGGTAGCTCAATGAGTTTATTTTGATTCACAGACTGAGCCTCAGCTGAGTGCTTCTTACGAAATAGTGAGTACTTCATAGTAGTATACTTTTACATTTATATACACGAAAATTATACCAAAATCAAGGCGGGTATATTTAAAGGTTGCGCAGATCAGGAAAAGTTTGTTTCCGCACTTTGTCAGCAGCTGAAGTATGTGATGACGTCACAACCTACGTGCGACAAGTGAGCCAATCACAGGCCATTCTGCGTGAGACAAGTCACGTGACAGCCATCAGTCAATCAGAAACAGTCAAGGGTTAACACATCTTTGGTGCATTAATGTACCAACAATGTTTCAAATTTCGCATATTTAAATGTAATGCATACTTTCTGTGTTTACATATACTTATACTTTGCTACACCTCGTTTCCTACATGTAAAACTATTTTTTCCCATCACAATACTCCAATATTTTTTGTCTAAGTTTCGAGCTTTGGGCCAAATCGATCAAGCCCATAACTCCCTCACTCCTGCGACACACGTGAGAGCTGCGGCAGAAGAATTATGCAGAAGGAAAAAGCAGCTGGGACGTCATATTTTTTGTATTAACCATTCAAAGCCCACTACAGAAGTTATGTAGTCATCTTTGTCACATAGTTGTTTAATATATGTTATTTACAAAATATAATAGCTCACTAACAGAACTTCTAGATACTGAGCTAAAAGTTACCAGCACCTTGGAACAATTTTTTAACTGCTTATGCGTAGTAAAATAGGTGTTGTTGATTTCTGCTCTTTTGCCTTGTTCTGCTGCCCGCGGAAAACTTGTCCCCTTATGGCCGTGCTACTCCGCTTCACCTCTAGTTATAACATCTTGTCTAATTCTAAGAGAAAATAAACATAACTAGCTCTTATTTTTACTAGCAAATATTTCTCCTGTATAAATGATAATTGATATGACGGACTTGACTCAGCGGAGTCAGCTGAATCAGCAGCAACTTTTTGCGCTCCGATTCGGCAAAGACCAAAACTGAACTTTTGACCTTCAAGGCCAACCCCTACCCCACATCTGAGGCCAGATTTGGATTCCTCGCGTCGCCAACGTCACGCTCGACCCCACCCACGTCGTCGCCCGACGTCTCCTCCACTCGGTCGTCCGGACGGCTCCAACTGGCACCATCCCCCAGTTATACCCACTCTGCTCGCTCTCCTCCCTCTCAACCATGGCGGACAGAAGCGGCAAGACGCCCACCAGGCGCAGCGGTAGGTTCAAGCCCTATGGGGCCAAGGCCTCGTCCGTCTTCTCATCGGACGGCAACGATGCCGACTCGGCAATCGACCTGACCAACGAAGTCAACGAGCAACGCATCACCATCCCGGCGTCTAAGACCACGGCTAGTGGCCCTTCCCGCCCGCCCACCTCGCAGGCGAGCTCATCCATGGCTCCACCACCGGCCAGGGGATCGACAACGGCGTCACCCGCCGCAACCGCGGCTCCATCCACGGCCGTGTCCACTCAGCAGGTGGTGAGTCCCACTCACACCATCAATCTAACGCCAGGTGCTTTGCTGGCGACCCTACGCAACGTTGGGGCGGTGGTCCACCCCCCTGCTCCAGATCGCCCGAGTGGGCGACTGCCACCATCACGGCCAAGCTCAACTAACCCCAGCGGGGGTCCCAGGGCGGACTCAGCGTCCGGACGAGCTCCTTCCATGGAGGAGTCACGCCCCAAGCCGGCGTGGTCAGACGGGTCTGACGCGACCATGAAGAGGGATCTGCTGAATGATCAGCTCTTCATGATGGAGCATGCGGCGAAGCAGCGACTGAGGGTGTGTGGCAAGACGATCTTCAACTCACTGGGCATCAATGACCCCGCTGACGGCTTCTCCGACTTGTACGCGCCCATGAGGGATGCGAACGCTGCCATGGCGCTGGGCAAGCAGGTCACTCTGCCAGACTTTATCAAGGTGGACAATGGCAGCCAAGAGGGTGACCAAGATACGGTGGACGGCTTCTCTCGGCCGCTCATGCCAGTGGTGGAGAGATCCCCCAACCTCCTCCAAGCGATGCGGAACGTCTTCGGCGACTCCTTCCAACTGGACACCCTGCCCAGCAATGTCCGTGCGGCACTGGCGGACACTCACATGCTATCGGGGGCAGCCCCCCTGCCACAGCTACCAGCCGCTCAATCGGCCGGCAGGATGAACACCCAGAGCAACGACTGGGCCGATCAGGTGGAAGCTGCCGAGCGAGAGCAGCAGCAGCCGTCCCCTCACCGCCAAACCCATGGGTGGCGCAACAGATATGGCGGCGCCGGCCTCGCCATCGACTCGTCCAGTTCCAACGGGTCGATCAGATCAAGGTTGGGCCCAGCCCCGACAAGGTACGCTCATGATGGGCGCGGAAACGGTGGCCACCGTCGCAAGACCAAGGACTCTCCTGAGCGCAAGGCGAATGATCGTCGCGGTTTTGGAGCAGGAGCAAACATGAGGAAGAGGACCTCGTATGTCGGCTCCAGGGGCAACGCTTTCCTGTACGTACGTGGGGGTGCTCACGGTGAGAGAAACATCCCGAGGGAGGTCTTTGCCACTTTCCGCCCAAAGATCGTCAAATTCATCTCCGCGGAGAAGATCGGGGTGGTCTCTACGGAGTACAAGCCACCTGGCCTCATCAAGGTCATTACGAGGTCCATGGACGGAGCGAAGACACTGGCCGGATGGTTCAAAAACCAAGAGCATGACGGGATGCTTTTTGACTGTGACCCGCAGGCGTCCCAGCCCGGCTTCCCGGTGCGAATCATGGTGCCGGCGAGCATGCAGGAGTCTGAGGGCGAGATCCTGGAGTCCCTGTGGACCATGAATGACCTGCCAGCATCTGGCAACGTTGTGGGGAGACCCAAGACGACGACCTTTCCACCAAGGGTCGAGGACGGCCCCTGTGCGAGGGAGATCATGGTGGCCTGTGCGCCGCCTCTACTGGGCGCCATCCAAAAGAGACGCAGGAGTGAGAAGGAGGCGAGGATCTGGTCCTGCATGCTGATGTCTCTACAAATTCGCTACTCAATGGAAGACGCGAGTGACTTCCTGGTCCGCCGAGGATTCCATGACGATGGCCAGCCGGCCGTGGAGGAAGGGCCGTCTACGACGCCCAATGCGGCACGCTCATCGGCGGCGATGGACACGGGTGCTAACCCATTCGATAGCCTGATGGGGCTCAATGGTGGCGGGGCCTCCCCTAGCTCAGCTTCAACCACTCGGCCGGACCCACCGGCAACGACTGCGGCTGCGGCCAGCGGATCGGACTCCCCAGGGAAGGAGACCCTGCGAGAAGACCCGGACGAGGAGTTCGCCCGCATCAACTTCGAGACGGAATATAACGACTGCCTGGCCCTGGAGAAGAGCATGGACACGGAGAAGAATTAATATGATCGATACGACCCGTTTTTAAAGATAGAGATAAAGAGAAAGAAATCAAGAAAGAGAATAAGAAAAGAGACTCTGTTTTAACGAATGCGAAGAAGAAGAAAGGATTAATTACAGGGGTGTGGATAAAAAAACGCGCGTTCCAAAAACGCGCATTCCAATTTTCGGATGTTCAAAAACGCTCTTCCAGAAAACGCGCACTGTCCAAAAAACGCCCATGACATTTTTCGCGCATTCCAAAATCCGCCCATTTCCAAAAAAATACCTATAGGGATAGCTGCTCATGACCTACGGCACCTTAAAAGGAAAATGTATTTAATGGGAGAATATGATGTGTGCCTCTAAGTGGCAATTCTAGTATATGAAATTACAATCTTACCCATTTTTGGTTATGTACCTTATGCACCTAGACAATATGACTCTTCAATGGCGGTGGCCTTACTGTAAAAGTCAGTACATAAGAACATCTAATGAATTGTCACATTTGCTTAGACATAGAAGTCTGAATTGAATGTGCAACTCTAAAAATGACATAGGAGTCATAGGACCATCAAATCAAGTGTCTCATAATGTTATGCCCAAGCATAAGAGTCTCAACTGAATTGGATTTACCTGTTCACAAAGGATCATCTTAGCATAAGAGCCTCATCTTAATTTTCTTTATATCTTGTCACATAGAATCCCCTAATGAATTATCACATAATGACTTAGCATAAGAATCTCAATTGAATTGGCTTTATCTGTTCACATAGGAGCATCTTATAATTTGTCACATAATGCCTTAGCATAAGGGTCTCATCTGATCTTTTCACATAGGAGCCTCTAATGAATTGTCACATTATGCCTAAGCAAAGGATTCAACTGAAAATGGTCTTTAAACTCTTTATCTGTTCACATAGAAGTATCTAATGAATTGTCACATTATGCCTTACCATAAGAGTTTCAACTGAAAATTGTCTTTATACTCTTTATCTGTTCACATAGAACCCTGTAATGATTTGTCACATTATGCCTAAGAGAAAAGGTTTCATCTGAATTTTCTGTATATCTTTTCACATAGGAGCATATAATGAATTGTCACATTATGCCTTAGCATAAGAGTTTCAACTGAAAATTGGCTATACATTCTTTATCTGCTCACATAGAATCCTCATATGATTTGTCACATTATGCCTTAGCATAAGGGTCTCATCTGTAATTTCTTATTTCTTTTTTCATAGATGCCTCTAATAAATTGTCACATAATGCCTTAGCATAAGAGTTTCAACTAAAACAATGTATTTAAGCTCTTTTTGGCACACATAGAAGCCTCTAATGATTTGTCACATTGTGTCTTAGCATAAGGGTCTCATTTTAATGTTCTTTATTTCTTAGTTCTTTTCACATAGGAGACTCTAATGAATTGTCACATTATGCCTTAGCATAATAGTCTCAATTGAATTGTCTTTTCCTAATCATATATATATATTAGGAGCCTCTAATGAAGTGTCACAAATTGATTTCCATTGGAGTCTTCTAAACCGAAATTTCAACTATATCTGAGCATCTAATAAAGTTTCACATTATGCCTTTGCACAAGTGTTCAACTGAAGACCACACATTTTAGGCATGGGACTCTCCACCAAGTTTCTCAATATTGATGTAGAACAAAACAAATATGCTGAATATATCTTACTCTTCAGCGTTTTTTTGGAATTATATGTACTAAAATTTATTTTGGAATGGGCGTTTTTGCACAGCCTAAAACTGGAAGGGCGTTTTATCAACATCCTAAAATTGGAAGGGCGTTTTTGAACGTCCGAAAATTGGAATGCGCGTTTTATGGACGCGCGTTTTTTAGCATATTCATTACAGGTTTGATTGAAACTATAAACGAATAAGATGCCGATTTATTTCAATTCTATAAATATAAGAAGGAACAGGGAGGCCTTTCCAGAGCTAATAAAAGAATACAACAAAGAAGGCATCTTTGCCCTTCAGGACGTCTCCCAGGTCCAAGCAATGCCCCAAGGCATCAGATTACTACGGACGAGTCGCTTGCGTAGTGCAATTGCTTTCACATCTCGCTTAGATGCCACTTTGATCCCGGACTTATGCAATGACACAACGACAACGGTCGTCATCTCTCACAAGGGCATAACGTTTGTAGCGGTGTCTGCCTACATGTTAAAAACACGCTCTATCGACTGCGATATTGATATCCTAAATAAAGTGGCAAATTATGCACTTACAAACAAGTACGAAATCTTGCTTGGTTCAGACACAAACGCTCATGCCCAGCTTTGGGGATATGACAGGTCCTGCCCTAGAGGGGTAGCCTGTGAAGAATTCCTACTACGGAATGCCCTTCAAATCGTTCC
>LR140713.1:0-15317 GCA_900659605.1 Tisbe holothuriae | reverse complement strand
TATTTCATTATCCCTTTTCGGCCTTGCAATAAAACCGACCCCGCTTTACGAAACTTCCGACAGTTGCAGTGTGAACGACAGTTATTTCTTCTTGTAAGGTATGAACATATCTATTATTTACAGTGTTTCAACCTAGGACTGTGCATATCGTCCATGTAGTCCGCACTTTACTGCTCAAGTACTTCAGTAACTCATTATATTTTTGTCGCAAATATGAACATGCAACATTGACATTGTTAAGAATTTTTTTTTTCAAGTGTATTAACAAGTTTAACTGTAAAATATAATTACTCTCATCCACTCGTGTAACTCCTACGAATATTCCAGAGCTGCAAATAGACTCATCACTCAATTAGCGAAAATTAATGTACTTTTTGAAACTATCCAGTCTTCTTTTTGCACCAAGTTATCAGCGCTGCAGCGCCATCTAGTGGCAAAGGTGGCGCAAAACAAAGAGATTACAGTTCTCATTAATGTACTTTTTGAAACTATCCAGCCAGAATTCTCTTTGCACAAAGTTATCTAAGCTATTCCCTGTTCCAATTTAGTCCATTTTCACATGGTAGGAGTTTGCCTATGAATATTCGCACGAATATTAGTAATTTAGTTGCCAACCTTGCAATGAAAAGTGCATTCATATGAAAGTACCACGATAAATACCAAAGTACAGTTAACAGGAGCATGCGAAATTGTATAATAATTATAAATAGCGTCGTACATGATAGATAATACTTTTAACAAGCATTGCTCACGGGCTTTTATCTCATTAACAATAAATTTTCATCTCTCTCTAACGATGAAAGGCCCAATTAGCAATTTTGTTCTAAAAATTTTATTGCACTAAAAACATATTTTAAGCTATTCCACTTGCCAAAACTTCCTCCGCACGAGCGGAGTTTCGAGTCTTCCTTGCAAAAGTATAAACTAAAAACCTGATAAATAATATACTTGAAGAAGAAACTGAATATCACGCCTAGTTCTAACCTCCAAGTGTACAAGTATAACTTCATTCCTCCGTTTTCCTTTCCCTTTCAGGCCTAATCAATCCTCTCCCAAAATGGTCGGTTCCTTCCGCGTGTACAAGAAGACGTCGCCGAACGGTCGCATGACGCTCTACCTCGGCCGGAGGGACTTTGTCGACCATGTCAGTGAGACCGACCCCGTCGACGGGGTGGTGCTCGTCGACAAGGAGTACTTGCAGGGAAGGCAGGTGAGAAAGAGAAGAGAAGAGAAGAGGCGGGAATTTTTAAATTGGCACTTAGCTGTGCCGAGTTAAATAGGTCCGAGTTATACATTATTCAACTGTATTTGCTACATTAAAAGTATAGATATTAAATTGGGTTACATGATTTTTAACTGCTCTGCGTTTCCCGTTTTCCGTCCGGGTTCTTGACGATTCGGAATTACTTTTTTTTAAATCCAGCAATGGGAAGAGAAATTATACATGCGACCCAGGTTATATAAACAGACATACCCTTGCATGCGACTGATAGAAAGGAGACAACAAGTCCATAATTGTACGCTTACTTTTCGTATAAATAGCATGATCTCAGTCTCAATCACGTTTTTAATAAACAAAATCTAAAATATAATGCCAAGATGCAATAGTAAGACTTATAAGACCTCAAGCCGGTTTCCTCTGTCCCGATTTCGAGATCGAAAATTACAACAGAAAAAAACGATATTTCAAACACGATTAACGGGTTGTTTAGCACGAAAAAAATTAAACGGAAACCGGCTTCAGCATTGCAACTAATAGTAAAATTAGTTTTTTAGACCGAAGATCTTCCTCGGATACAAGGCGATCAATATAGCTCGGATCCTAGCTACTTCTATTAATTTTACTGTCAAATACATTCACTTAGGAATTAGATTGTGAGAAGTGTATTTTGTAGAAGATGAAATTTTCTCACTCAAGAAATAGGAAATGAGTTTTCACATTAAAAAGTCTTATAGAAAACGCATCTTGGAAACGTGAGTGATCGTATTGCATTATGAAGGGAGATTTTTCACGGTTATTGTATCAGATTTCAAGAATTGACGTTGCAGTGACTCAATAGGTTTCATCAATGGCGTTAATGATTGCACGGAAATGAGCGTTTGCAACTTTAGTTGCAGTACAATGAAGAAGGGCGAATGTAATGAAAAAATCTTGATGAATTCATAAAATGCAAGATTATATTTGATTTATACAAAGTGATGCATATACAAGACAATGTAAGGTACTTTTCCATAATTGTACTCCTACATGTACAAACACACGTACTAGACCAATTACCTTTAACAGCATACAGTATTATCCTGGAATTGGATTCTGTCAGCCACAGTCAGTAGCTGTAGCCTTTTATAGCAGCTATTGTGGTAAACACTTTTTACGGGAATACATGAAAGTCATCTATTATTTGTACATAAAAAGAGGGCGCGTAACCCATTCTTTCATCTTGTCTGGAGTTACGCAATACTTTAGATGATACTTAATATCTTATCTTGTTATAAATAATATTGGATAAGTACTATGGAATTAATGCAAGTGCTACAAAAAGCAACTTTGAGGGGCTTTTTGTTATATTTATGCTTTCAGATTTAATTATGGATATTGAGACAATAAGTAAAATAATCCATATTAAATCCATAAAATTTAGATAGGCATTAAATTGATGTACATTTATTTGTAATATTGCACTACAATGCGCTGTAACACTCCATTGATTACTGATACTGATTGGTCGAATTGCTTTGAAATTGAAAAATTATTTACAGTAGATGAAATAAAGAGATCCAAAAATCCCGAAGTCCCTCAACAAATTATAGGAAATGCTGGAAGTACAAAAATAAATCATTTTGGGATAGAAGCTAGTTTTGTGTACTCCCTTACATTGTATCGAAGGCCCAAAAGGGTAATCTCTTTATAGAGAAAATTAAAACCAAGTTCATGTGGCTGCAATTCTTACAAGATACGGAGAGTACAAATTACTGTTGTTTGTTGTAAGTTCATATAAATATTTGTTTATAAAATTGACTCTATCCATGTAATTCGGTGTTCGATCCTCAGGAAAGAAAGTCGTTTCAAACTTTAGCGACACTACTAAAACGTGGTAGAAACTCAGATTTTAACTCTATTGCAAGGATATATGCGCAATTTTGCGGATTTCTTAAGTACCCAGATATAATAGATTCAATACAGGCAAAGAGACTTCAAGGAACTCGGATTACGTATCGTAAGCCTTTTTCTTCTTAGTACAACTTTATTAAATCTGTCCTTTGAAAGTCATTTTTAGTTGTTGTTTTTAGTTTTTAAATTCTGACAGGTATTGAAGCAATTTTAAAGGTAAACATGATTCCAGCTTTTGAGGATACACGTATAGCATAAACAAGCCTAATTAAAATAATAGGATTATGAATGAGTGCTGGACAAATTAAGCTTAAGGCTGCATGTATAATAGTTCATTTTAAAGTTATAACTTTCGTATACGATGACCCGTTCCGTCAAAAGGCTCCTTCCAAAAACTGATATTATCCGTATCGATCTTTGAAGGCTTCAACTTCTCCGCGGCAACGAAAATAACTCTTCGGAACTTCGCCAGAAGGTCGTGCATTATTTAAAAACGAGACTGATGCAATATGAAGCCAATGTGTAATGACTAAAGGACGCTGTTACTTTAGCATGCATGTACGATACATTATGCCGTGTTGATAACGTAACTGTTGGATCGGAAGAGACAGATAATCTCCTTGTGGCAAAACACAAGGATAATATTTAAACCAACGTTAAGCATGAATGTGATCGACATTTTTATAGTAAAGGGTACATAGTGTAAACTAAGGTTTGCTCTAATTATAGCCCACATTATTTTAAACAAAATGGCATACATTAACCATACAAAAAAATTAATGGAAAATTAAGGTCTATACCAGGCCTGTTTAAATGTCGTACAAGTCTAGAAACCACTGAATAAATAAAATATAAGAAAAGTCTTGTCAGAGTTAACCATGGATGACTGTAGCAGTCATCCATGAAGTCCTAGACCCCATCTAAAGTTCTGCTGAAGTCAGGAAACCTCCTGTTACATGCATGTTTTCTGAAGCACCAATTTGCTTTGTGTATCCCAACAGCTACCATTATTTGCTTTCATCTAGGCAAACCTCAAGAATGACTGTTAAAATCCTACTAATTAAAATGGGCGACGGTTTAACAACCAGCACAAATGATGAAAAGTTGCAAAAGTTTCAGTAATACAAATACATACAACGCAGATAGTTCACAAGTTATATAAAATATTTGTTATAAAAGTAAATGATTAAAGCCAAAGCTTAACATTGACTTTGACAGTTGCAGTTAATTTACCCCATGCAATGAATAAGTATTTAAGACTTAATTCATTGCTCTGTGAAGGAAAGTTGATATTTACAAGTTACAAATGCCAGACAAACTCACAAGAGTTTTATGCAACAGTTCACTTCCTGAGGAGCAAAGGCGAAAACATGCATAAATGACGTACGGATGCAAACAATTGCATAACAATGATATTTTCCTTAAAATATATAAAACACAACTACTTCAGCTGTAACTATAAATAATAAGTGTTATCTTTAATGTAAAGGGATTCTTCTCTCGATTTAAATGCAACCGAAAGGCTTTTGATGACACACATGAAACAGGAAATATGTAGAAACAATGCATACTTGGCGATATTTTTAAAGTAAATTATCTTTTCAGATCTTCGCCCAGCTGGTGTGCTCATTCCGGTACGGTCGCGAGGAGGACGAGACGATGGGGCTGAGCTTCAAGAAGGAACTCACCCTGGCCGCTGCGCCGAGCTACCCGCCAACAAGCTCTCAGCCACAGCTGACGAGGTTAGATACTATTTGCTACATAAGCCATAGACAGGAGTTGAGCATTTACAACCTAAGCAAAGACTCTTCGGAAACTTTACTTCAGTAGTGGAGATTGTTTGACGTAGCAGTTTTATCCGAAGCCATGTATGCCAGCTGTGGCATTGAGCAGTAATTGATTAAAACTATTCACTGCATGTTATGTTGTATTAAATATTTGGCACAGCAAAACCGCTAAGTTGCCAACATAAAAAAATAAGTTTCATCTTTCAGGAAGATTTTTGTAAAATTAGTAATTTAAGTATGTTCCTGAACAGAAGGTTTTAAAATATTGCACTATAGCAGCAGCAGCAGCAGCATTTGCATAGCTGCCGCGTTAGTAGGTTAACGATTAAGTAATCAAAATGTTATTTATTCCTCTTACCACGTGTAGTTCCTTTGAGTTTAATAAATAAGAAAAATACTCGGAGTACTTACTAATTAACTGGCATGATCCTTTTTTGTATCGGTAACTGTGGAATACTTATGTGTAATCAACGGAGTCTTTATAATTCTTTCAGGCTCCAGGAGCGTCTCCTGAAGAAGCTCGGCTCCTCCTCGTTCCCGTTCAGCTTCAACTTCCCGCGGCTGTCGCCCACTTCCGTCACCCTGCAGCCGGAGGACACTGACCAGGTGAGGACTCGAGAATCTTATATAACATACTCTAAAGGACTACAAATTGCCGTTTTAAAAGCCTCTAAAAGTTCCCCCATAAAAAGCGATGACAAAATGACCTGTCAACTACGCATCAAAGTCAGATCCATAGATGACAAAAGTTGGATGCAGACTTTTTGCACCTTCAATATCTCCAAGGAAGTGCATTAAAGCCGTCGGGTTGACATCTTAACATCTTAACCAGACGATGTTAACATATAGCGATATATTGTCATTTAATGTACGGTGGTACTTCAAACATACAAAGCAGTCATACACAACAATCAAATTCTCCTATGCAAGTGACCAATAGAGGGCAGGGCAAAAACGCTGCTCAAATTGTCAAACAATGCATTTGAGTATATAAAATAATTGTTTTGTATAAAGCAAATTTGCAGTTTGAAAGTATTATGAATATTCAATTGTGTTTCCTTGTTTTATGGGGAAGCTTGTAGGCTATTATAATCCCATTTTCCTTGTTACATACTGTATATGCATTTATTTTAACCTTACATATGCACAACATGAGTATATAGCTTAATTCAAACATTTATAGCATCAATTTGTAGCATTAAATTGGTTCTTTCATTATTAATTTTGAAAGAAAAGGCTATATTTGAAATGTTGGGCTCCTACCCGCCATCTATCTAGTAACCTAGTAATACCTACTTTGCAAATTTGAGCAGCCTTTTTACAGCGCCCTCTGGTTTTAAGATTATTGTCATTCTTAAGCAAAAAAAGACTGATTTATTGGATAATTTACTTCCCGGCGTTAGTCCGTTGACAACGAAGCGGTAACGAGTTATTATTTACTAAATTAATATTGACATCTGCTTTTGAGTTTTTCTTATTTTTTGCAATTGTGCAGCAATTGTGTAGCACAGGAAACTATAAAGGCAAAATAGCCAACAAGTTTTTTTTTTCTGTACGAAGAGCAACCGACATGTCCTTTTTGAGCTTGCTTTCATTGTTTTAGCGTTTATCTACTAAAACTAAATCCATTTCGTTCGGGGAAAAAGTAGTTTCAATCAAAAGTTTACTTACTTTCATTGCTTCTAGCGTTGAAAGCCGATATTTTCTGGACTGGGGAAAATGGATATTTTGAAGCATATTTAATTCATTTAAGAGTATATTATCCGTTCTTGAAACACAGATCAGACGGCAAGTAACAAGCCTTTCTTTCATTCATGATGCAAAATATACCAGAAAAAGCCAATAATCAGATTCTGAATCAGTCAAAACGCATGCTAGGCAAGCCTTACAAAACAGCTTTCCTGCTGTTCGTGATGAATGTTGCCAATGTACTATCTACATCTGTAAAGAGATGTAAAATGACTTCCGTGACGGGATAGACTCATTTATGTGCAGGAAGTAGCAAAATGGTGATCCATTGATTCTTCAGCACCAATATTTAATCTGAATTAGCTAGAAAAATTATTGGAGACATATAAGGCATAAGTTCAAAGCCTCATTCTTAAAATATTATGCCCGCCAGACGGCGCTGAAAAAAGGCTGCTCAAATTTGACAAAGTATGTCAATAGAGGGCGCCTAAGTACACAACAGAAAATAAACCTATAAATATTGAAATTCATGACATAAGTAAGTATATAAATGCCTTAATTATAGGTTTTAAATATTTAAATCAAGGTACATATTGAGGTAGACTATGTTCAATGTATTAATTAAGTCTTAAAACCTTATATTATTATGTTTTAATACGATTTATGCTTTAAGCTTTTCCTCAGCAAAAGTTAATACCTTTAAATGTTTACTAAATAATCTTGTACTTTAAATATTGATATAAACTTATATTTGAAATACTCAAAGGTGCTTCTTTGAATATGTGAGCAGTCTTTTTTGCAGCGCCCCCTATCGGCCGTTTTCTTAGTGGTATTTGATTGATTCGAACTTATGCCTTATTAAAACAATTAGCACTATTCCTTTATAAACCTTTCTGCTAGTGTCTCACCTTTGAATATACAATAAATATTACTTCATTGTCGTATATTACCTCCCACAATATTTTAGCCTTTCATTCATCAACAAAAAGTCTAGACCCATCTTTGACCCATAAAATATGACGGGCAGCAGTAACATCTCACTGTATTGTGTCACCAAGTAGTACTCTATGAAAACATATAGATAACTGGGATGCACCTTTCACATGTCAATTCCCTATATATGGGCAAAGGAAAACATAAGATCTAACGTATTATTGTGGCCTCTAGGCAGCACTACACTGCCAAGAGCAGCTCAAAAGCTATGTTTTATATCTTACTTCCCCATATCTCACCTTTGAATATACTTTACAACACAAAATAATAACTGTTCAGATCCCTTTTTTTAAACGAAATACTTAGCACCAAAGGTACTACTCCTTTTGACAGAATGCAGCCTCATTGGATGAAATGATAGCTGAGCAACTCGTAAGTGTTAAGGAGCTAGTTGCTTTAGGTTTTTTAATTCTGTTCCGAGCCGGCGATGAATAACAAAATGTAATTATTCGGGCAATTTACCTGCAAAGCAGCAAAAATATGAAGAACAATTATACGCCACCAAGTTCGGAAGCCGTTACCAGTCAAATTCAAATATCACATGTGTCTTATATAAACGTTTCTTCTCCATTACTCACCATTGAATATATTTGAAATACTAACTAATGTGCTCCTTAGGCTTTCGTCCGTGCCCGCAACGCTCACGGCCTTGGTGATGAATCGATACGCATCGTCTTCCGCACGGCGTCAACTCAGACTTCAACAACAAGCAGCAATGAGAGCAAGAACGGAGTCGAAGTTTACAGTCCGAGTCAGTGTTGCGAGAATGTTGGGGTGCAACCTCTGTGTAAGTTAAAGGACCTATTATCGGTTAGCACGGTTCCATATGGTGTTAAGTATTAGCATTATATTAGTGAACGCAAGCTTCTACAGTACAAAATATGGTAAAGTACAGCTCCCTGAAATAGTCTTAAGTTGGTAATAAAATAAATAATAAAAAGCGCGGTGATTTTAGCTAATTTCATTGAAATGTTAGCAATGTGACTTTTTCTTATTCTTAAATATATTTGATTTATATTGACTTTAAAACATTATCAAATTCATTACAAATGGTAGCGGCAATGAAGCTCAATTTCAATCTTTTAGGGCTTCATTTTGACTCGACATTAATTGAAGCCGACACAAAGCCACAAAACCTCTCCTGTATAAATAATCTGATTAGTGCTAAATACATTAGAGGTGAGGCTTTGGAGATCGGAAATTATCTTAACGGTAATTCTAAAGTTTTTCCGGCAATTTTCCGGTAAATGCCGGCAATTGTTTTATTAAGCCAAATGAGAACGCAATCTTGGACTTGCCCTTGGGAGCGTGCTATTGCAATGAACCTGAAAAGGTAGCCCTAAAATATATAAAAAGGGATGCATAGCATTTTTTTGAACTATAAAATGTAAAAATCGATACAGGGTGCGGCGAGTAAATTAACATCATATGTAGATCTAGATGGTCATAGTACAAGAAATCCATATCTACACAAACCCTCAATATTCTGTAAGTTCAGTTGGTATCAGAGTACAGAATATGCTTATAAAATGTACTTGTACTTTCATCATAACCTCAATAACAGGGTTAACAAACTCTGATTTCATATCTAATATTCAATTAAAGAGAATCCTTTGTCTTATAAATGGGTTATGATAAAAAAGGCATTCCTGATTGTCTTTGATTATCATCATACACTATCATGGTGATCGGGGTCTAACCACATGGAAAAGAAACAATATAGGAACGGAAGAAAGGAAGTCTGAGAGTACAAAATTCCCCAGAGCAATTACAGGCATCATCGATCGATTACAATTGACGAACGCTACCTGCAATGCGCGCGCCACCTACTGGCCTCTAGATTGTAATTTGCTCGGACTGTACTGCGAAAATCGAAATTTGCTCCGCGCAAGAATTTCTCCCTTCACAGGAGCAAATTACAATCTGGCGGCCAGTAGATGGCACGCGGATAGTAGATAGCGTTCAATGGACCGATGAGGGATTCGTTATTGCCTAAGATAAAATCATTAAATGGGCAAGGTTATTGATGTAGGAAATTATGTAAAATACTCTAAATACTCTTCCGTGTTCCTTGGTTTCACTGTACATTTTGCTTGTACATAGTGCATTGTATGATGCCGCATAATTTTATATTATAAAAGGGCAACTTTTGGTAGTACATAAGGTTCAATGTACTATTCTCTTACTAGCAAATTAGGCAACTTTTAAATTATGAAATATTTTTAATTTGGTCACATTTTGTATCCTCTTAAAACATAACTGTA
Source organism: Tisbe holothuriae (assembly GCA_900659605.1). Lineage (NCBI taxonomy): Eukaryota > Metazoa > Arthropoda > Copepoda > Harpacticoida > Tisbidae > Tisbe > Tisbe holothuriae. The sequence goes on along the minus strand of LR140713.1, from coordinate 5,472 downwards.
GCCAGTAACAACTAGTGCACCAAATATTACAGCATCCCCTCTGATTAGATAGGTTAACTATACCACTGTCTGAGCTTTCCCCAATGTGATTTATGATGCAGAATGCACTCCAATGCCAAAAACCTGCTTTACAAAGGTTGGGGGCAATTTGTCAAAGAAACTTTCAGTGCAATTTCGGGGGAAATAATCTGTGATATCCTGGGTTAAAGTTTAGTTAATTCTGCTTTTTGCCGTTTTTAGAATAGCAGCTGTCAACTTAAGGCACTCTTGCGTGCACCTTTTTAACTAAAAATCACTCGCGAGTAAAATTTTAATGATTTTAAAGGACCAGGATCTTAAATTAAACTAAAAACCTTTATATGTCACTGTTTAAACAAATAATATTTAACTAGTATTTGCTTCAAAAGGCAGATGAAGTGTCTCCTGAAAGTACAACCAAATATTATTATGAAACGGCTCAACAGACATGAGACTAAATTCTAATTACACTGCTGTTTACCATATGATTAATTATCAAGCTGCTTTGTCTAGCCCGTGTTGTCAACTGAAGAGTACACACAATGCCTGAAAGTACAATAGACGGGAAATTTGAGACAAACACTGAAAACAGGCTTCTCTCTTTCCAATACGTCGTAAATACTTTATCCATCTTCTCGTCTGCTCAATAATGTGGTGCCTTTACTTTTAGTTTCGATGCATAAATCTCTTCTCTTCACTTGTAGGAGATAAAGTTGTATCTGACAAGAGGCCAATAGGTCAAATAACAGGATATTGGAAATATTAGACATTGTCTCAAGAAAACGGTGATACGACATATTTAACGTTATGTGTTTGTTACAATTTCCGAGAAAATGTTATACTGTACTGTAAGCAATACGGTTATTATTGTCCTCAACAAAAACCTTTCAAATTTGTTACATAATTTCATGAAGAAGTACTTTTATAGTTAAGCCTTGAAATTTGATCCGCTTAATAACATGTTGTTTCCTTCTCATTCCAGGCAAATGCGTCGCTACTCGTTCAACTACCTCCTGATCGCGCTCGCCGTCTACGACCTCGTCTTCATCGTGTGCGCGTTGCCAGTCTACGCAATTCCGGCGCTCAATCTGAGGTTTCTGGTGAGTTAATGGACTATTCTAAGAATAACACGCATTCAATACTCCTGGGATGGTTGTCTGACGTCTCAACCTCACTACTTTTTCACAGGTGCACAGGAAGAGCAAGAATAGAGCATATGAAAGTTGGACTAAAAGCTACCTTCTTTGTTATTAATTTAAGTTTATTCATGCAACTCCTTAAACATTTATTGTAGGTCATGCAGAAAAAAATGTTCCACTATTCCGTATGTCTCCCGACACCGTTAATAGCCAAGGCAAGGTTGGAGCTCACTCTAACAGGCTTTTGGAACCACTACAAAGATTCGTGAGTAGAGTGGTTAGCAAGCAGGCTCAAGAAAGAATTGGAACGGCCGTGAGGATTGTTTGCAGTCCTGCTTGCTAACCACTATACCAACGAATCAGATGGAAAATGCTAACCTTCATATTAAGATAGTTTGCACAATTTGATTTAAGTCGATCCAAAAAATGAGGAGTAGCTGGGATTGAACCTGCAGCCTATAGAACCAAAGGCAGCTACTTTGTCACCACGGCTATAGCAGCCACGCAACAATAACATGATTAAAACATCAATAAAAGACCAGGCATGCCAATTAGAGAGACTAAAAGTGGTCTCAGATATTAATGTACGTTAAATGCATCTTTATTGATTGGCGTGTACTTTCATTATATTTAAAAAGTTATATGATATTATATTAAAATTCTACGGTGTCCTCCAACAGGATCGAACCTGCGACCATCAGATCCACAAAAATGTGAGCTGAATATCATTTAAAAAATACAGAGGTATGCCCCAGGTTTGAACCTGGAATCTTCAGATCCAGTAGCCACAGCTTTCACCTCAGTTCCACAGAGAATGTTGTAGCAGAATGGAGTGTAAACATATACATTTTATATAACATCAGATTTCAAGAAAGTTTAGCCTCGACTTGTTAAATATGCACCAAACTTTTTTCTGGTGCATTTTATAAATTTTCTTATGAAGTACAAAAAGTTTTCTGAGGTTTGGAAATTTTACTTCAAAGGTTTAAATTTTAAACTTTTAGGTAAATTCTGGCTATACTGGCTGTTTTTCCAAAATATGACCTAGATTTCTTCCCAAACTGGAAAAGTGCAAAAACGTGGAAAAGCCTATTTTGACAATGTAAACAGTGCGAAAATGATTTAATATCAATAATTAGTTCATAAAACATGGTATCCATCATAAAAGATGCACAAATTAAAAAAATGTAGGATTTATAGCTCTCTCAAATTTGTGCTATTAAGTAAATCGCTAAAAATATGCCTCTTTTTGAACATATGAATATGGGCATGCATCTTCAAAAAATTGAAAATTTTATCATTTGACCTAAAATTTCCAATACTCAGAAAACTTTTTGTGCTTCATAAGAAACTTGATAAAATGCACCAGAAAAAAGTTATTAACCATTGAAACTAGGTCACTTGAAAAAAAACACCCTGTAGTCAAGCAACTTGTGAATATTTGGCTACCACAGCCCCCGGGGCTCTTTTGATTGTGTATACATATAATTTTTAATATGTTATGTTAATATGCTTATGTATGCTGTTAGGAATATAACAGCATACTTCTCTTCTCTTTAATGCATTATGAACTGTAAAGTCCAATCAGAGTCAATGTTGTTAAAAATGAGTTCAATAATTGAGAGCCACAGACTCAGATAGTTAATTAGGAGAGTATCTATTCAGCTGTTTGTACTAAAAATCCTCTCTACAATGCACGGATATATAAATATATACATAATAAACTCCATAAAGTAATGCAGCCAATGCTAGGTGCATGAACGAAAACATTATATTTATTAAATGCTCTTTTTAACATATTTTAACATTTTTCTTTACAGAATTCATGGGTATGATGATGGGCTGAAAACACTCAACGGATAATATTTTGGAAACCAAACCGAGGATCAAATCAAACTACAAAAACCGAGCCATTGTGAAAATGCCAAGTCAAAGGGGAAGAAAAAAGTATAACAATATTATAAGCTTTATACTTGGCAAAGTGAGAAAATACTCATCAATATTTTTCGATATTGATATTTTTCGATTTCGATATATTTTCGATATTTTATGCCATGTTCATCTTGTTGGGTTAATTAACGTACAACCAAGCATACCTTAATTATCCACTGAAAGGATGTATTATTTCATAAATCCTTAATGACCCCCCTTAATGACCCTAATTAGCAATTACATCCGGAGATTATAATACAATTTGTGAGCAGAATATTAATTACAAAGCACAAGCACAATTTTGAGGGCTAAATATTTAGAGATTCTGAATGAATATTAGTACCGGCATTATTGTTATAATACTTGTAAATTTTTGATAAAATGTTGGCATATAAAATGATTATACCACTGATACCCTTTGCTAAAAATTGATGAATAAACCTCTGTGACAATTCCTTTCCAAATCAATGTCTGGAATTTTGTTTCATTGCCCTAGGAGCCTCCCAGACAGGCATTTCCTGCCTTTTTTGCGCTTCTGCCGTCCTAACTAGCTTATGAGTGAGTGCAAAAAAGTCCAAGAAAAGCTTAGCTGAAATGAGAAAAAGACGGCAGAAACAGCAAAAAAGACATAAAAAATGCCCGTCTGGGAGGCTCCTTACGATGATTTAAATTTTTAGTTCTCCCGAACTCGTTTTTTCCAGACTCGTTCCAGATTCGTTTATAAGAGAGTTATATTACTTTAACACTGCATCTTTAGTCTTTACTTTGTATTACCTTAACACTGCATTTCCAGTCTCACACTCTTTCCCTCACGCAACCTCTTCTAATTCATAACAGTCGAATCTGGAAACAAATCTGGGAACGAATCTGGAACGAGTCTGGGATTGCAGTTTTAAACTAAACTAAACTAGGCGGGTAACGACGTTTGCTTAAGGCGGGCATTTGAAATAATGCAAGCTAGCTAGGATCTTCATGAAGGCACAAGAGCTTAGAATTATTACGCAAGATATGCTTGCGTACAGAGTGCTTTAGATGTATGAAACCATAAGGTCCTCCTGCTTGAAAGCTCAACCGAAAACAATATGCAATACTTAATGCATATAAAAGTGTCGTGCACTGCAATCAAATATAAAACATTAGTAACTGTAGATATTTCATTTTTGTAACCCTTCATTGCTTTTAGGATTTTACAGCCTACCACGCATTATTGTTTGCTGTTGCCCTTATTTGCTTATCCCCCTGCAATTCTTGGAAACCTTTTGACAATGAATATGACGGTGAAGTCTATTTTCAAGCATTTTTTGGCTCCCGTTTTTACGGGTCCACTTAAAAACGGGGATGGAAAAAACGGGAAAATAGACTTTGCCCCCAGCTTGTGCTATTTCCCGTTTTTTCTTCCCCGTTTTATCTTTCCCGTTTTTCTCATCCCCGTCTTCTAGCGCATACTCAGCCAGCAACCGGGGATAAATAAAGCAAGTTAGGGATAACCTGTTTTCCATTTTTCTCTTGTCCGCTGAGCCGGCTGAGTGCGCTGACGACGGCTGAGGGGGATCTTTCGCTGAGGAGTCTTTCGGCAGAGAAACACCTCTAGCTCTGCTTTCGGCTCAGTGCGCTGATGACGGCTGAGTAAAGTTTTGCCATGAGCCGGCGAGAGAGATATTTTCTTTCAGCCAGTTGCCTGGCTAGCTGGAACTCAGCTGCGCTCAAAATAGAAAAATGGCAGCTGCAGGGCCCCAGTCCAGATAAAAATGATGTAAACAAAGCGCTGGGCAGCCCAAGCCGGCTAAAACGGCCGAAATGTCGCAGTGACCAGTAAATATCATAAAGAACATGGTCTATGAGGGGAACTAATACTAGTACCGTGGTAAATATAGAGGATTGGATAAAAGTCCCTCTTTCATATTCAAACATCCTTGGTGTCCCTGCTTTGCTGCTGAGGCTGCTGAGTTTTCTGAGGGAGCTGCAGAAAAAATACGGGGAAGAGGGGAAAACGGGGACCAAAAAACGGGGACGAGGAAAAAAAAGGGAAGAAAGGCTTGAAAATAGACTTCGCCCATTATTATCGTCGCTTTGGGTAACATTAAATTATTTTGGTTTTACACACTGGCATACCTTTCTGTATTACTTTTGTTACCATTTTAACACATTCATTAAGAAACCAAAATTTGAAAAAATATGCAATTTTAAGCCTTTGTTGGGCTCCACATAGAAGGCCACAAAACTGAAAAGGTTTTGAGCGATTTGTATACAAAAAGTGTTCAACTGAGTTCCTCAGTCAACTTCAAAATATAGTCATTAAAGTATAGATATAAGTAGCTTTGAATTCAGTTGTGGGGCAGCTTTATACATATTGGCTCTGATAGGTAACCGAAGAACCTGAAAA
>LR140712.1:0-15355 GCA_900659605.1 Tisbe holothuriae | reverse complement strand
AGATGTAATGGTAATAGTAATGCATTACATCTGAAAAGTAATGTCTAAATGCCTGCTGCTAATAATATTATGCTATGCGACTTTAAAAAACCTTGCATAATTTTATGTACAGTATAATAAGCAGCCAATAAAGGGGGGACGTGGTAGCCGTGCTGGCAAGTAGTCCGACTGCAACCCAGAAGGTCGCAGGTTCAAATCCCCCCTGGCGGCATGATGATGAAAAATTGCTAGCACGGCGTTACTGGTAATGAGCCGAAAGGTAGTGCCCAAAAATATATAAGAAGGGATGCCAGTAAAAATATTTTTTAAAGCAGCCAATATTTTATGTCATCTTTCGCGTGATCTCTTTTCAATTGGTATGACAAGTTGACAACAAAAAACTATTTGCGTGTGCACGTCAATACTTTATTGACTGTTTAAATATCCCCAGATTTGTTAAAGTTTAGATTGCAAAGAAAAAGTTATAAGCAAGTAACAGTCATGACGTCAAGTACCTCCATATAACTATGATTATATTTTGCGCAATTGTTGTTTTATTGGATAATTATATTACAGAATACATGTACATTAAGTTAGGTAGAAACATGAAACTTTATTAGCAGAAACTGATTTCTAGATCTGAGTAAAATGCAGGATTCAATCATTTGTCATTCTGTCCCTGATGTGGACGGCGACGTCACATCTTGCTGTTGAGCAGGCCGTTTGATGCAGAAATCAGGGAAAACGAAGTTCTTTGCCAATGTGTCGCCCTCGACAGAGCATACCAACAACGACCGGCTATTTGGCCCTCCGCCAGGTAGCATGTTCAACTTGGACCGCCTGTGCAACAATGAATGAAGCAATAAAGATCATAATAGTTCATTGTTCTTACTCATTTATTCTCATTTTGATGTTCTGCAGGGTCAATCCATCCTTAATCCCATCGCAAATCGCCTTGATGAATTGATCTCCATAGCTTATGCTTCCAGGAACTGTGCTGTAGAGGAAAAAATAGGGTGGATAACAACATGTCATGGGCTTGGAATCGCAAGCTCTGGGGTTTGGATCGGCATCCCCACATCGATCAGGAGTAGACGCCGCTTTGTTTGATACGGTGCCACTCTGTCGCTCACCTCGGCAGGATCGGACAAACACAAGAAGTGGTTTATCTTCCATTTCCCGGCATTCTATGGATAATATAATATGACTAGGTGTTCTAAGTAGTGACTGTCATTATTAGCGTGCCTGCCAGAGTAAACTCTTTGAGGATGTCTCCATTGCATACATTGGGATTGATTTTCCCTACCGTCTGAGGCTCTGGCAACTTAGGTTTCTCCGATCCTGGGGCCAGTTTAGGACTAGGATCCGATATTCCAGACTGATCTAATATTCCAAGCACATCGGCACCTTCCTTCTGATTTCCGTGAAACAGCATAAATATGGCAACGAAAGAATATCCAGATCCCTCATTACGGAGACAGTCCTTCATGTCATCCAAACCCTTCTTAAAGTCATCGTTGCTGCAAATACGCTCCTGACGATAGTCAATGTCTTCGGGTCCAGCAGGGGCTCTCAATGTCTCGCGCAAAAGTTCCACCTCCTAATATCATGCGAGTAGTATGGCTACACCCAGCGAACTAAAACACCTGACTAGCTGCTGAAAAAGAAACTGAACTTGCTCTTTGTCAGCAGCTCCCTCCGAGATTCGTCGCAAAATTTTGCGACAATTGCACTATAGTCACAATTGTCGCAATGCTGACAATAAGGTAATGAGCCTGCGACAATCAGGTCATTCCAGTCACAATAAGGATTCTATGTACACATATAGGAGCGTGTCGGATTAAGAATCCGGGGTCGATTTTTTTTGGTCATGAACACCAGTACTATGTTCATGACCGACTCGACTTTGCCCGACCTACCTCTGCCTGAAAAATCCTTATTGTTGCTCGCTCTATTACCTTAAAATCACGCTATTGTCGGCATTGCGACAATCGCACTATTGTCGCAATGCGACAAAAGATGGAACCAATCTCGGCGGGCAACAGGCAGTTTGGTTCGCTGGGCACTGACACATTATCCTGGCAGATACAAACCTCTGATGTTCCGTCGTGTGGTTTCATGTTGTAAAACACTCGGACAAGGCCCTTTCCTTTGTTTGTTGGATAGCTGTCCCCCTTCATTACTTGCACATGGATCACGTCAGCCCGAAGCTGCTTGATTTCATTGAGGATTGCGTGATAATCCGGTTGTCGGATTGCCTTCTTTTCTTCGCCGTTAGAGGGTTCTTCAGTAGGAGACTGCTGCTTTCTCTTTTTGCTCCTTGGTGCCGGTGAAGGAGATGTCTCTTCATCACGGTCCGCCATGATTCCCTTCAACTACAAGACCGATTACGACTAATCTTAAACCCTGTTTGCAAAGTTCAGTTTTTGCAATTGGCTAAAGATAAAATGTTGCTGTCAATAAACAACTACTTAATTAAAGCTTTAAGAATGAGGTATGCGAGAGTAGTATAATGTGTTAACCCGTAGTATATCAGAACTTACAGAAGAATGCAGGCTGAACAGTCTGAAATGGAAACTGTATTCGCCTATTTTACATAAGCTAGCTATGTTTACTATCTGGTAGAAAATAACCCAGCGAACCAAACCGCATTATTTTTTGCTTACTAAGCCAATTTTATTAATAACTTTGGCTGAAAAATGACTTAGTAAGCATTAATTGATGCGGTTTGGTTCGCTGGGAAGTCGCACTTATATTTTTCACTCATGAAGTAAGCGTTCTATTAGAGAAAGTAAAGTAATATAGTGGTGCTTAACAAATGTAAGTTATTTTTCCAAAGATGCATAGAAAAAAATCATTAATGGCTGATTTCAAAATAGTCTAGCCCAGATATTACGAAATCAGACTATAGCACATAGTTCCCGCGCATTTTGAAATAGTTACTATAGCTGCCGTCAGATGATGAAAACCTTTGCGCCGCTCAGGTTTGTCTTCTCTTAATGGTGAGAAGGAAAGACTGAGTTGGAGCAGCATTAAGTAAATGAAAGAGAATACAAGAGAGGCGAGACCCTTGGCGCCATCTAGTGGATTCACAAACAATTTTTTGTATTGGCGGAATTTATGTGCTATATCAAAGACGATAGAAACTTATAATATCTGTAGCTCTTTATTCCTCTGTTTTTTCAATATTTTCAGTGTCTATTCATTCACAATCACTAATATTCATATTTTGAAGAATGCCCCTTTTTATAAGGGAAATCCTTACGTCCCTCTGTAGAGTGTCCGTCGTCAGGAAAGGAATCTCGGGAAGCTTGCTGTAAGAAAATATTGTCATATATACTGTATACAATAATTATGATGTGTCAGTGATGTACCTGTTAATGCCGAATTTGATCTCTTGCAAGGACTTTTCCTCTTTAATCCCCGCTATGATCTGCCCAATAATGGCACTATCATCGTCGTGCCTCAGAGACCAAGCCATGACCATGCAATCTGGTGGCATGTAAGAGTACGACCACTGAACGGCAGGATATTCGTCCACAGATTGAATAAACAAGATCAATGGGACATCCAGTCCTTAAAGAGAATACTGAAAGAAAATCCACGTAAATTGACCAAACTTACCCTTCATGGCAAAGAAAATGTCCTGTGTGGGTTCGAGGGTCTCAAACACCTTTTCGGAAATAGGAGATGCCAAAAGAAGCTTTTGACCAGAATCACTGCTAGCTCCTTGCATCAGCAGAAATATACTGACAAATTCATGCTCGCTGGAAGTTCGCTGAAGAGATTTTCTCAGCCGATTTAATTCGTCCATAATTTCGTCCTTATGAGAAACGCACATGGCACGGAAATCAATGTGGGTCGCTTCGTGAAAAAGAGCCTTAAGTCGGGATATGTCCTAAAGTGTATATAATGTTGAATATCTTGATATTTTGTTCGAACTGATCATACCTCTTGTGTACTAAAATGCCTATTTTGGAAAAATACCCTGACGATACCACTTTTGGCAGGATTAACCCGTTTTGAAGAGTTTGAAGAGTTTGAACTTCGTATTTTCCTTTTCATGCTTCCCATGCTTCCCGATGATGTATCGGACACCATATCAGCAAGTTTCATATGATGCTCTTCCATTTTTTCTATTCTCTCTCGCAGTTCTTGAATAGTAGTAGCCTCATTTCGAGTAGATGGGTCTGTATCAACATGGTTTCTGCTCTTATGATGGTCTGGTTTAAGACCATGTTTGCTCCTTCTTTGCCTTTTGCTCATTGTCTTTTTTTTGTAAAGTGACTGTGTTAGATTTATTAGGAGTTTTCGCAATCTTTTTACAATTTTTAGTGTTTTTATTTCTGACGACAAAAGTTTTAGACTTACAATAATTAGGTTTTTTGCACATATACACTAGGTTGCACAAGCAAGAGAAATATTTTAAGTCACAAGAAACAATGTTCGGTGGAAATGAGAAAAAATGCCAGTCTGCGAGGCTCCTAAATCAATGTTGTGCGTCTGCATTCAGTCGAACCTCACTCATGACTGCATTTAATGTTCAATATAATATTGTTATTCTCTTATCTCAATAATTCTCGAAAAACACAATTTGATAGTGACTGTTCATAATTAGTCCCATCAATTGTTCTCAGTTTTTTTCAACATTCGCATTAGGCTGCGTCTACACGAGCATACACGCACACGCAAAGAATATATTTGGAGAATATTAGGAAAAATATTCTGTGTTATTCCTCCTATTTCTGGCGATTAAAAACATGCTGCAAAACATGGCTCCTCCATCTCCATCAATATTATTTTATCATTTGAGGCTTGCAAAAGCTTGCAAGTTTTTTTTACTTACTGGATCGCCTATGGCCTAATTGCCGCTACTGTTAGTTCACAGCTTTTGGTTTATTCCAGAGTAACTACCTGTTAAAAGTTCTTTCTGGGCGTCTAAAACCGCGTGAATTAGGTGAATAAAGGCAACTATGTTCTTGATCCTTCAATGGCTGCCACCAGAGTGACAGCTGATTTATTTCTTTCCATCTCCTTCTCTCACCAGGGATGACATATTCTTACATTCTATTATGATTCTTATTTAGCACGATATTTACACATCAACATAACTCCCCAGTCCCTCGCGAGGGACTTCTTCATCTTCTTATCGTGATTCCACACCTCCCCATCAGCGCCAGAGTATCTTCTCGTATTCCTCGACCCTCTTCCTCTCGCTCGCCGCAAAGCGCCTCAACATGGTCTCCGGCACCATGAGCGTGCGTCCCTGGACGATGACAGGCCTCAGGAACCTCCTCTCGGGTCGCCCGCCCGCCCTCGCCCACCACGGGTCGTCGAGCTTGACGAGGCGGCAGAGCGGCGCGAACGTGCGGTAAGCTGCCACGTAGATCGGGTTGTCCTTCTCGCAGTGTGAGTCGTCGTGTCCGCGCTGATTGCAGGACTTGCACAGCGCCACCAGTCGCGGACAGCCAGTGGTGAGGTGATCGGTCCCGTTCTTGCATCCCGGGTAGACGCACACATTGTAGCTGCCACGAACGTTGACTCTCGCCTTGTAGACCATCAGGAATGGGCAGTCCTCTCGCTTGTCGTGAGGGTAGCCTGCCACGCCTCCCACCTCGCCCGACGTCGGGGCCCCACCGCAGAAGTCGCATGTCTTCCTCCACTCCGGACTCCACCGCAGGGCGTTCGGGACCTGGTTCTCGCTGTACGCGTGTTCCCCCGTCGTGCCGCGGCCATGGTATCTCGCGTGTCTCACGATGGCGTCCTGGTCTGCCCGTCGCCTCTCCTCTTCGCGCCCTCGGCGCACCCTGGGATCAATCTCGACGGCCGACCTCTCTGTATCCTCGCCTCTGGTGGGGGACGCGTTCGGCGTGCTAGTCCTCTCGGGTTTGAATCGAGCTGCCTCCAGCAGACGCCTGACCGTGTCGGGACTGTCTCTCGCCCGTACCCTGGCCTCGGCTCTCTCTCTCGCCCTTTCCGCGAGGCGCCGCTCCTCGACGGCTTCCACTCTCGCTCGCGCTGCGACTGCCTCACGGATTAGCAAGACTCCTTCCACCCCGCCCAGATCGCTGCCCTGACAGCCGGTCTGCATGACGACTGCTCCGAACGTGAGGTAAAGTTCTTGTCCTTTCGCATACATGGTCGCCCTCTGCGCGTGCGTCACCGCACTGTCCTCGTCGCCGTCTCTCGCCCTCAGCCGCAGGAACCACATCGGCTGCTTCGACGTATGGAAGCCCGCCACGTAGGGTTGCGGGAATGTGAGGTGGAGCGGGCTCGTTGTGTGAGGCCCATGGATGATCCCGCCAATACTAGCGACCACCATGTCCACCGGCTTCTCCCTGTAGTCCGAGTCGATCTGCAGCCACGCGGCTCCGTCGTCCAACAGCTCTCTCGCTACCTTCCCCACATTGACAACCTGGGCCTTCACGCGGTTCAGGTCTTCTCCGAAGGCCTCCAGCTCGCTCGCCACCAGGACGATCCCGCCCTCGTCTTCGAAGGGCCTCTTCATCTCGTCTGGGACATTATCCCACCAGCGGGTGATCCCCGTGGCTGCGCTGGCTCGCCTCTCCACCAATGCACACACCGTCCCGTCCGGGAACCCGTAGATGAACGCGGTGGGCACGCCGTACCTCCCTCTCATGACCGTGAATGCGAGGGACTCATTCTCCCGGGTCCCGTTCAGGACCGCTTCGACGACCTCCCAGTAGTTGTCGCCGTCGATCGTCCCCAGGAGCAGATTCTCGCATTGATCAGCCTCAAGCCGGTCCCCGGCTACCCTCGCCTCGATGTAGTGCAGTATGTTTTGGAGGTTCTCATCCTGATGTCTTCCCTCGCCAAAGAGGCGAATCCGCGTGGCCTCCGTGATGTGGGGTGAGTTTCGCAAAGCTGGCCTCTTCGGAATGGCTAGCTCGTGCTCGTCGTAGTAGTACCTGTACTCGAGCCCCTGGATGGCTTGGCTGATGTTGTTTCTCGCCGCCGCCGTGGTGAAGAAGTCGGACATCGTGGTACAGGTCGGGTTCTTCCTTCTCGCCTTGATCAAGCTCCTCTCGCTTCGTCAGCCGGGGTCAAAATGGCGTCCTCCCTTTTCGATTCCTCCCTCAGCGCTGACGCCGAGCTCTCTTTTTCTCTTTCTCTCCGCGCTGATGCTGAGCCCTCTTTTCGCTGTCTCCTAGGGGCGATACTGAGCAATCTTCTTTCTTCTTCTCCGCCGCCAGCCGCGCTACACCACACGGATAACTCCCCAGCTCGGCTGAGCGGTGCCCATCGCCCCGTAGGGATGACAGTATGTTTTCTCAGGGATGGCAAAAATTTGGTTATGCGGGTAGGAATTACAATAAGAAGGGGGGGTATGATGTTAAATATGTTTTACAAGTATAAAATTTACAAAACAGTCTAGAAGAAATAAAAACAATAATTATTAATAATATATATGTGGCTTGCTTTTCTTCTTAGAATAGTGGGCAGATTGACCTGATTGACCGCGGCCAATCCTTCCCGTCACTCGTGACCACCACCGCCCGGACACGGCCATCTCTGCCCGGGTGGACCAGCTTGATCCTCCCTAGAGGCCATCGGCCGTCCTTGTCCCTTGGAATGTCGCAGACCATGACGAGGTCTCCAACCTTGACGTCGTCCTTGGTTCTCTTCCATTTGGGTATGGTCGCGATCTGTGGCAGAGTATGTTGGATTAGCCGTTCCCAGGTTTCTCGCATTTTCTGCTGCATTTGAGTCCAGCCTTTTGAGGGGTTGCCCATTCCTCCCCAGCCCGTGGCGGCCTTGCCTGTGAGGAAGTGGGCTGGTGTCAAGGGTATCAGGGAATCGCCGTCGCCGTCCACCGTGCCCAGTGGTCGGCGGTTGAGAAGGTCCTCCACAAGGGTAATGGCCGTGTAGAAGTCAGAGTCGTTAAGGATTTGTCCTCTCACTGTGAAGTTCAATGCGTCTTTCGCTAACTTCACCATGGCTTCCACCGCCCCTCCAAAGTGAGGCGCTAGGGGGGGGTAACGGTGCCACTGGATCGCCTCGGTCTGGTTCGGAACTATCGCGGAGCTTTCTCTGATTCTTTTTCCAGCGGCCTCAAATTCCTTGGCGTTGTCGGATGTGATGACGGTTGGCACGCCTCTTCTCGCACTAAAGCGGCCCAGGGCTTTGATGACTTCTTCCGTGGATCTGTTTGGCAGGACTTCCATGTGACAAGCCCTCGTGGCTTGACAGGTGACCAGCAGGACCCATCGCTTGACGTTCTCGGTGCTCTTCTTTACCACCTGTTTCACCGTGATTGGCCCGAACTCATCAATTAGCACGTGGGAGAACAATGACTGGTCGTTGGCTTGGCCTGTCCTTTCCCTGGGGAGCTGACCCATTAGTTGCTCCATGACCTTGGGTTTGTTGCGTTTGCACGGTACACACGCCTTGGGTATGGCTTTGCATTGTCTCGCCTCGCCGAGCATCCAGACCGACTTTCTCACCTCCACTCTCAGTGCTCTCGGACCTCCCGTGTGTCGGAGATCTCGCTCATGCACATGCCGGACGAACACCTCTGCCGCGTGCATTTTCCGGTCTGCTAAGATTCTCCATTTCTCGTCCGTCCGGATTCCTGCGTAGACGATAGAGCACTGGATTCTGATGTGGAGCTTCGCCCAAGGGTGATGAGTGGGGAAAGTTCCCCCTTTGCTGAGGACTGCCATCTCGCAACGCCACGCGTGCTGCTGTGACATGCTCCAAGCCGCTCCCCAGCCCAGGTTGTCTCTCGCCCCGATCCAGCACCTTGGTCCCTCTCGTTTGAAGGTGCGATCCTTCCATGCGTTATAAATGCATGTCACGTTCCCCGCGGCTCGCATGATCCGCTTCCACTGTGAGATATGGCAGAAGGGATCCCTCTCGCTCTTGACTGGCACCGGTTTGCCTCGTGCGGTATAAATACCCACAAGCCGCCTAAGTGTCTCCTCTTCTGGGATTGGGATGTGAGGCGTCCAAGGGATGTTGCAATGAGGCCAGGTATGCTCGTGTGGCAAGAAGGGGGGTCCTTCCCACCACAGGGTCTGCTCCGTCAACTTTTGCAATGAGCACCCTCTCGATAGCAAATCTGCCGGGTTCGCCTGAGACGGGACGTAATGCCACCTCTCCGGGGTAGTCGCTTCTCTGATCTGTGCCGCTTTTCGCCCTATGTAGGTGTCGACGATCCTGCTGGGGTTTCTTATCCAGGTAAGGGCGTTGTAGGCGTCGACGAAGAAGTCCACGTCTCTTGGGTTGCATTCCATCGCACGGCACACCTCGTAGGCCATCTCGACCCCTAACTCAGCTCCGAGTAGCTCGAGTGTGGGAATAGTGAGATGCTTCTTTCCGTTAACTCTCCCGCGAGCAAAGAGTAACCTTGGGGTGCCTTGACCAAATGCGTAGCACACCGCTCCATAAGCCCCGTTTGACGCGTCTGTGAATACAGCCAGTCGGGAATGGCCTGGTACCCACTTAATCCACCGGCGGACATTCACGTGCGGGAGATCTCGCCTTTGTGCGAACACCTTCTCCCAAGCTCGCTCTACTTCAGCGTCCACGACCTCTCCCCATTCCGTCTGCAGATCCCACAGCTGCTTGAAGAGGAGGCGCGAGTCCATGATGAACGGGAGCAGGAGACCCAGGGGATCAAATAGTCGCATATAGGACTGCAGTAGCTTGAGTTTCGTCCATGGCTTGTCCTCTATCGTCGTCTCCCGGAACGTGAACACATCCTCTCGCGTTTTCCATAAGACTCCTAGTGGTCTTTGGTCGGCTGCCCCTTGGGTTGCCGTCCCTTTGTCGATGATCTCTGCTCTCCCCTTGATCTTGACGTCTGGCGGTAGAACCTCTGGGTTGGTGGTTGCCACTTTGTGGAGGCTCATGCCTATTTTCCCCAAGATGGTCTGTATTCCATCGTAGAGCTCTCTGATCTCGCTTGCCTCTTGCACGCTCCCCAACCCGTCGTCTACCATGGAACCATGAAGCAGGCAATCTGCCGCCAATGGTTCTCGGTGCCTCTCCTGGATCGCCGCAAGCTTCATTCCTCCCACGGAAACCGTCGATGATCCCGCGGATCCGAAGATGTGTCCGGTGGCCTGAAAGGTTCTGATGCGGTCGTCTCCCAGGAGCTTGTAGACGAATCGATGAAAGACGCCGTCCTCGTCGGGAAGAATGACCCTCAGAAACATATGCCTGATGTCGCCCATGAAAGCGTGCCGAAACCTCCTGAATCTCAACAGCACCTGGTTGAGGCTATTTATGACCTTGGGCCCGCTGTTCATGCACGTGTTGAGGGACACTCCTCCAGTCTCGTGCGACGCGTTCATGACGACTCGCGTCTTGGTGGTCTCGTTGTCCTCCTTAACCACCGCAAAGTGGTTAAGGAAATGGCCCCGTGTCTCGTCCTCTTCTTCCACCACCCTGACGTATCCGTTATCCAACCACCCCCTGATCGCCTCGTCGTAATCCTTTCGGAGTTGGGGGTTCTTTTCCAGGTTTCTCTCGCTTCTCTCCCAAGTGGCTCTCGCTGCGCTATAGTTCGACGGGGGGCGCTCCTTGCCTTTCCACAAAGGTCTCGCCACCAGTCTCCCCTCGGCGTTGACATGTTGTTGTGTGATTAGCATCTCGGCTGCCTTCCGGTCCTCCGCGTTCATGATAGCGGGTAGGTCGGGCTGCCAGAAGCTTGCCTTGTAAGATTTTGCCGTGTTGCTATAGCTTTCGATGTTGGGTTGAGATGCAGGGAGTACTGGCCCGATCACCGTCCATCCGGCTGGGCCCCTTCTCGCTACTGGTTCTCCAGGTTTGCCTCTTACTTCCTCCAGGCACCAATGGAATATGGGGTTGTCGACCCCTAAGATCATGTCGACTTGGCCATTGCCTAGGGGTTTCCTCAAGGTGAGGCCCTGCAAGTGGGGCCACGCGTCCTTCTTCGTCGCCCAGTCTACGGCCTTGAGGTCTCCCACCGGATCATCCACCACGTTAATCACACAACGCTGCCTCTTGCTTTCGCCTTCGACTTGTATGTCTATTGTTGACTTGGTCACACGCTCTGTCGTAGTCTGGCCCGCATAACCCTGGATCGTCATCGCCGAGGTCTCGCCCTGCAGCTCTAGGTACTTTGCCACCCTCCTGCTGAGGGTCGTAATGT
The DNA here is from genome assembly GCA_900659605.1 of Tisbe holothuriae. Classification (NCBI taxonomy): domain Eukaryota; kingdom Metazoa; phylum Arthropoda; class Copepoda; order Harpacticoida; family Tisbidae; genus Tisbe; species Tisbe holothuriae. The sequence continues at coordinate 4,236 of LR140712.1, read as the reverse complement.
TGGAGCCGTCGTCGACCAGTACGTTGACCAGCACGCTTTTATCGTTCACTGGGTTTCTGATACGCAGCACCATAAATCTCATCGAAATCCATCTCCTCTTTCCGTGGTCGTCCCTGCGTTTGACTTCTCGCTTTTCTTCGTGCACTTTGAAGACATTGCTCTCGATCGCTGCTCCGGCGCCGTTGTCAGCGTCGTCAAGGAACCAGCAGCGTGCCACGTTGGACCAGCCGGTAGTCTGTTGCTCCGCCGTTTGACTGTTGCTCTGAGTTTCGCCATAGAGCATCTCTTCTCCGGAGCCATAACCTTCAGTTCCTATCGCGGCCATCGATGACGGGGTCTTGGAATCTTTCTTTGCCTTTTTCTTGTCTTGCTTTGCGAATAGCTCGTGCAGTCCCGAGTAGTGTGGCTTCCCGCACGTAGAACACTTACTCGCTTTGCATTCCGCAGCGGTGTGAGACTTCTCGCAGCAACACAGGCATCTCCCTGAACCCGTTAGGAAGTTCTTGATCGCCCACGGTGGCCTCTTGTTGAACTCTTCGCATTCTCGGAGTCGGTGATTTTTGAAGCAATCGGGACAGGTTTTCTTATAGCTCCGGTCCGGTTCTCCTGCGTCCGTCCCGTTCGCCGCCTGCGCGGTAAGCGTCCGCCCTCGCCTCACCTCGTTCGGCACGAACTGCTTACTCGCCACCTTGTTGGCCTCTTTCGTGATCTTGCTCTGCTCCCGGACCAAGTGCTTGATCTGATGTTTCTTCAGCCAGTTGATGACGATCTCCACGTCTTCTTCGTCGGCGATGCCGTTCATAGAGCAGTAAGCTCTATACTGCATGGACAGCTCGGTACTGAGCTTTCCCATCACCGTCGCTACGTGCAAGTGCGACTTCCTCTCGCCTCTCCTTCCCGCCGGCAGATTGCTGTGGTAAGCTTCAATGCTATCGACCAGCGCTCGCATTTCTTTGAGCTGACCTGGTTTGACCATCTTGCATTCGTTGATCGCTGCCGCCAGCTGAGCTAGAGTTCGTTCTTCTCCGCCAAAATCCTCGTACAGCCTCCAGATTATCTTTCTGTACGTGCTCGCTGACGGTGCCAGGGTCTGTCCAAAACCGTCGAGCGCCTTCTCAGCCGCCCTGGCCAGTGCCTTAGACTTCCACTGTACCGGCATGTTAGCGGTGTGGAACGTTGCACAGAAGTTTCCTTCGAACGCTCTCCAGGCCCCGGCGTCGCCCCCGAACGTGCCACCCACGTTCGCCCCGTACATGGAGGTGAAATCCTTATGTGATATTTCCCCTCCTCGGGGCAACTCCTGCCACGGACCCGGTAGCTGAACATAGAACGCATCTCCCTCTTGTCCTGCTCTTCGGTGCACGAGTGGCTCGGGTCCTCGGTGCGTTGGGAACAACTGCAGTCGTGCTGTGTTACTCTGTGCTTGGTGTGATCTCGCCGTGTTTCCACCACGATGGGGCGGAGTTGTGGTCGCCTGTCTCTGTTGGTAGAAGTTCGCGCCACTGATCCCTGGGCTGATAGCTCCTCTCGCCTCGCTGCCTCCCGAGATTGACAAGCTTCCCGAGTCCACGTAGGGAATCTGACTTGCCGCCCTTTGTCTCTCTCGCCTCCTAGGGGTGCTGTCTGGACTACTGGATCTCCCCCTATGCGGGGCAAACTTTCCCTCCATCCACCCCTCTATCTCATCTAGGAGGTCGGCGCAGTGTGTTCCGAAATCGTTCAGCCTCCTCGTAAGGTCTTCCGTCGCGGCCTCTTCTGCCGCTTCGAAGGTCAACTTGAAGTTCGCTTCCTCTACTTCTCGCAGCTGCTTCTTCAGGGTGTACTTGTCCCGTCCTCGGGGTCTCTCAGGCGCTCGTTCTCTCAGATTGTGGAGTATCCTCTCCAGCTTTGATCTCATCTCCTCCAGCTCCTCCTGTTTCGGGAGCGGCGGCTCCTCTACCGCGTCTTCCGTGGTTTGTCCCGACTCTCTCCTCGCCTTCTCCTCGTCCAGCTCCTGTCTAAGCTGCCGGATCTTCGCCTCAGCTTTGTCTTTGAGCGCTTGGGTTTGCAGAAAGAGCTTGTCCTTATTGTGTACGACCGTTCGTAGCGCCTGCATGTCCCTTTCTTTCTTGGCCAGGGCAGCCTCTTTGTCCGCGATGACGCTTCTCGCTTGGCCCAGCTCTGTCTCTGCCTTCTCTTTGAGTTCTCGCTCCCGATTGCGGTCTCCTCTCAGACGGTTGACATCGTTCAGCGCCTGGGTCAGCTCCTCGGTGTTGCCTTGCTTCCCGCCTGCCTCCAGCTTTTTGTTCCTGTTCTCCAGGACCCTCAGCTGTCCCTGCAGGCCTTCGATCTGTTGCCGACACAGATCGTGATCTGTCGCCGGTGTCGGACCTTGTCCGTTCATGCCTCCCTCAGCCATCTCGACCTCCCAGCACGTGGCGCAGTAGCTGCTCTTGTCGCGGCCGCTCTCGCTCGACACTCGGGTCTGCCTAGGCGTTGGGTTGTACGGGGCCAGGTACCCCCTCTTGTCGATCAGCAACCTGCGGAATCTCTCCACGCTCTCACGGACCTCCGCTGGTTCCATCTCTCGCTCTCCATGGTGGACTTGCCGTCAGCCAACTCCTCAATTCACTTGGCACGCCCCACGTTGGGCGCCATATGTTAAAAGTTCTTTCTGGGCGTCTAAAACCGCGTGAATTAGGTGAATAAATGCAACTATGTTCTTGATCCTTCAATGGCTGCCACCAGAGTGACAGCTGATTTATTTCCTTCCATCTCCTTCTCTCACCAGGGATGACATATTCTTACAATCTATTATGATCATTATTTAGCACGATATTTACACATCAACAGCAGTGAGTCCTCTAGCATGACGGTCTTTGCAGACGATGGGCTTACGGTGGTCTACCACCGCAAAATGGATGAGCTTCAAGCAAGAGCGCAAGCTTTCCTTGATATTGCCTCAGACTGGCTGGCCTCGAGATTCATACTGGCAAAACTGACCTTATGCTTGTTGGGCAGAACACTAATGTTCTACCATTGCTTAAATTAAACAACTCGGTACTTGAGTATTCCTCGGAATTGAAATTCCTGGCCGTCACTTTTGACAAATACCTTACCTTTGAAAAAATATTATATGCAAGGCAGAGACTGGGGGCCAAAGGGGCAGATCATTAAATGGACTTATAACACAGTCATTAAGCCCTCTCTGGGCTACGCAGCCATAATCTGGGCTAATAAACTTACGTCGAAACTATTGACTAAACTCAAGGCCATAAACCGTCTTGCACTGTTATGTATGGCACAATGTCGCCAAGGCACTCCCACGCTCTGTCTGGAGATTATCTTTGACATTGTACCACTGGACCTTGCTATAAAGGAACTCACTCTCAAATGCCGGTTCCCTGACAATACCCCCATAGGACAAAAGACCCACCCTGATAAAAGGCCTTTGACACATAAGACCCCACTACTAAAAGAACTGTTGTACAAATGTACAAGTGGAATTTAGGACAAAAGACCTGCAGATAAAAGAACTGTGCAACAAAAGCACTGTATGCAAAAAGAACTGTGATACAAATGCACAATGATGAGAAAAAAGGAATTTAGGGCAAAAGGCCTGCAGCAAAAGAAATGTATAAAAGTATTAAGCAAGATAGTACAAATAGAGGTAGAGCGGAGTAACACTGGACCATGGAAGAAGGGGAAAATATTTGCATTGGTGGGCAGAATGAGGCTACATTGCATGAAAATAAGCAGCTGATATTTATACAAAAGAAGCCTGGTGCCTTGTTCCTGTAGGTCCTGAGTGACGGGTTGACACATTTTTGTTTTTTTTCTGGTCCTAAAATGATCTTCAGTCCATATATGATTAATACAAAGGACTGTGACTAATAGAACCAATTGGCTTTAGAAGTAAATGGCCAAATCAATATTTAAGTTTGAAAAAAGTGAAACATAATGTTTATTTTTTAATTTTTTCCAATTATTTATTTGGTCAAAAGTACTCTGAGAGGCTCTGCAGCCCAGGACTGTTCATGATTGCAGGTTGCAACCTTTATGCTCAGTGGCTGTTACAGAGGCTGGAATACTTTACAAATATTGGTCCTACAGGGTTTTTAACTGCAGGCCTTTTGTCCTTAAGGGGTTTTCTCCAAAGACATTTTGTCCTTTAGGGGTTTTAGCAGGTAGGTCTTTTGTTATATAGGGGTTTTATCTGCAGGTCTTTTGTCCATGGTTCTTTTGTCATAAAGGGCT
>LR140711.1:0-15376 GCA_900659605.1 Tisbe holothuriae | reverse complement strand
TAAGGACCTTCAAAAAGTGTCGTTTTGGACCAGTTTTGGGCTCCTACAATAGGGCACTATATAAAAAACACCCTGTAGTACATGTACTGCACTCTACTCAAAAACTTAAGAATGAAGAAGTAAAGTCTTTTAAGTTGCCTTTAAATAATAACAAATTATACAATAAGCAAAGTTCAATGCCTACCTTGAGCACTGCCGATATCTTCCTCTGTCTGAGCACCGTCACCCTTCTGGCCACATCCTGCTCCTGCCGCCTCGCCTCCCGGTCCCACCGGTTCGCTACCACAGCCAACGCCTGCCCAACACTGGACCGAGCTCTGGGCTGGGCTGCAGTAGCACCTGGGTTGGTATAACTCAGCAACAGCTGCTCAGCAATGAGTGCTGGACCAGCTAGGGCAGCAACAGCTGGCGACGGCCGGACTGTGGGCTGCTGTGGCAGCTGCCTTCTTGGCTGAGCTGCTGTAGGCTCACCATTCAGCTTTATAATGGTGCTGCCATGTTTCTTCACTACTGCAGGTTGGGTGTCATCTTCAGGTTTGACTGATACCACTGTGCACGTTCCTTCATCCTTTGCTACCACTGTGGATTGCTCCTCTTCATCAGGGCTGTCTACTGATGTCTCAGCTACCCCTGGTAGACTGATGACGACACTGGCGGCCTGGGAGATGGAAGATTCAGGTCTGGACTCGTCTGATCCTGTCTCAGTCTGCACAGGTGGCTCTGCTGTGGCCTCCGGTTTCGGTTCCGGTTCCGACATGGCTGAGTCTGAAATAAAATACAGGAAATAGCGCGTTAGCAGGTTATTTATTGGGGGTATTTTAGGCGGGGAAAATCAAGGGGAATAAACATGCGAGGACGACTACCAAACAAAAATATTGCGAGGCGAAAGGATTATATACTGAGTAAAATATATATGCAATAAATCGAAATTATATGGAATTATGACAATTTGCTATTCTCCTACTTTACTAGTAGTATTCAAAACAATACTTTGCCAAGGATAAATGTCTAAATATCTTGTTTTGCATTGAAACGAAGGCTCAATTCCGAAATTCCTTCCTTATTCGAGTCTTGACCACACACAACGAGTTAGGTTAACGAGTCGTATTCAGGGCTGCCATTTTAAACAAGTTGGACTCAATAATGGCTATACTATACTACTAAATAGAATACCAAAATTTTACTAAGATGGAACTTAAACAAAGAAGCAGTACCATTTTGTTCATTTTATACAAAAAGTGGAATTTTAATCTTCATTATAGCGACCCTAATCTCCAAGAAAGAAGTACGATCGTAAATGTCCAAGGAAAAGAAAGATCTCTCTCTTCCCTTTTCTGACATTTCTTCCCTTTCTTCAAATCGTGAAAGAGTTGTAAAAAGTCGTTTCGAAATCCATTCTCCTGTCATAATGAGGTCCAAAATCATGGTCAAGTTCGTTATAAGGACATTGTAAACATGATATGCAACAGGGTTGTCAGTTAGGCTCATCTTTGAAGCCAAATTTGCGCTGCTTAGCTCCATAATAAGAATATTTTGATTCATTTAAGAAATGGCAACCCTTATAGAAATAAATAATATGCAAGTATAACGCAACAGGACTGCCAGATTGGCTCATTTGGGAGCCTACTATGCTCTTCTTAAAATAACACCAACTAGCTTCATTTCATGAAGATATGGCAACCCTAGAGCAGAGATATTTATTTGCAGGTGGACTTTTATAACGATGTGACCTTGCTCTTGATATGTGTGCACAAACTGTGTTTTCAAGATGATTTTGTCTCCAATCTTCTAAAATAAACTCCGCTTCCCAGAATTTCTTTTTTCCATTCTACTTAGTCCCTAATTTGCATGTCATATTGAGAAGAAGAAGAGAGAGAATGGAAAATACGAGAACTTGATATTGGAGAAGGTATGCATAGGTGACAGGGTGTTATATAGACTTAAAGTACAAAAAGATAGACACAAACATAAAAAGTATAAAATAGGCATCTAACCATCATGCGACATTTTAATTATTCAATCACAAATTGCTAACAATAACCCCCAATATACTGAAAATAATGCATGTGGTTATAGCCTTAAAATACATGTAATATAAGTAGTTCAATTGATTTTAATGCTATGCGCTAGCGTTTGAATCTCCGTAGTTTTTTTCATGTATGCCTATCAGTCCAGCGCCAAAACATCCGTTTGCATCAAGATTCCACTTTTACCTTTCCATGGCAGAAACCCCGTCTGGCGCTATTTGCCAAAAGTGACGGGGCAGAATTAAGGCAAATTTGACTCTCTTGCCTTCTCTTTCGTCCAGAATGGCAAACAGGCAAGATAAACAAAATGAGACATTGAGTCTAGCTCTGGTTTCAAGAGGCTTAAAGGTGACATTATATGCATAAAAGGGGGGATCCGGGACAGCTCAAGACGTGTGTGGTATTTAGTCAGACCAGTGTATAAATATACAATCAAGCAAAGATACACTTGTGTAAAAAAGAAAACTAAAGTGTTTCCTCATACTGTACAGTCTCAATTAGCTTTTGATCCTCAAATTGACTGTAAATAATTTTCTTCTGTAATACCTTTATTTACTTGTAACTGACCCTGTTTTAAAAGTAATCTCCAAATGCCTGTCATGTTGACATTCTATCCCACCCAGGCACACATTCCTGTTGCCCCCTCTGTTGCATTTCGTTCTTTTGTTCCTCATAAAATCCTCATAATGTGAAAAATATTCAGACACACAAATGATCTCATGCTCTAGTTGCTTCAAAATATGTTTCAGACGGCATATTATATGCATGTGTTAGCGACACAAAAAAGAGGCCTAAATAGCCAAGTATTACAAGTAATTATACAGAGGAATCAGGATTTTAAACTGGATTCAAGAAACATAATTGTAATTGTATGCAATAATTTGAATTTGTAACAAACACATTTTCAATTGATCAACTGACGATTTTTTTTCTAATTTTTGAAAGTAAATGTCATTTAGGCCATGCTTGCTGATACGAAAATAGCGTTATTATCGTCCTTATAATGCACGCCAACATTAGCTTTGACCACTTTAAGTGTTCTTAGTCAGCCTGCAGCTTTTGGAACGACGACGACGATATTACTCGCATTCCTTGAGAGAATGGCAGCAGCAGCAGCTTTTTGGCCGGTTATGTCGGTTTCAGGCCCTCGAGAGGAGTTAGGCATATTTTAGGATCAGACTCGGTGTTGCAGCAGCTGGAGATTTGGACACAGGGTCCGGTTCTTTAAAATAGCAATAGGGTCAAATAAAAAAAATTATTGCATCACTATCAAACATTTGCAAGTAAATGAAATAGCTTCTACAGTAGTTAAAGGTAAAATTGGCAAATAAGTAACCTGAGAACCAACATATTACAGTAAACTATATTTTTATTTCTCAAAATTATGGTGCGACAAAAGTCTCCGTGTATCATAGAGGCAGTTCAATGTGTAGTGTATTTCTAATAGTTTACGAAACCGAGCCTCTAGCCACAGGGCAGGGCAGAGCCTCAGCAAAAGAATGGCACTATTCTTCTTCTTCTGCTTTGAACGTTATTTCTGATGATAAGCAGCGTCGCTCTCCAAAGGTCATTTTGTCACGTTCTAAATATCTGGACTTGGTCGTTGCAACAATGAGTCATATTAAGGCAAATTCATAAGCTTTGAGCTTTTTATCCTTATGCTAATATTAACCAGTGGAAATATGCGGTTCAACTCAAGGTCGCTTCTCCCGCTGATTAATATGTGTTAGCCTTGCATATATTTTATGCCTATAATAAACGCAACTATTTGCCTGCTGTCAATAACGCACACTGGGTTCTGAAACACTCAAACGTAAAGCAATACTCTTACATACTGAGTCCTAATATCCTAATATTTGATACCACTGTGACTATAGCGGCATATTTAGCCACTCATTTTTCAGCCGTAGCTCATATTATCTTTGGAAGTTTTGTATGCACGCGGCGTTACATGCAACGAAGAAGGTGCTTAAACAGAATTATGGTAATATTATTAATAATAGTAATGATAATAGTTGAATTCAAGCTGGGCTTGTGACCGCCTTAAGAAGGTCAGTTGCAGGAAAATTGAGTACAGGGTGTGTTCATTTAACTATTTAAGGACAGCTTAGTGTGTCTTAAATAAGGTCAGTTACAGTACAGGGTGTGCTATTTTAAGTGTCTAAGCTTAATGTTATTGTAATGATGATGATGCTGTCTAGCCAAAGAATTTAGACCGTTAGCAGGGTATCATTAACTCTGCTCGCATTTGCATGTAATTACCCTAAAAAATCCACATTCACGCATCTCCCCCTGTAATGTGTAGTGTGCAAATTTGGGCCCATTATCCCGACGCCAAAAGGGTAGATTGGTCAAGAACACTCTCTTTGTGAGTGCAAAAATAGTTTTGAGTGATAATCGTCTTAACTGTGCCCCGTTTTCTGGCTGTCCAAAGGCATAAGACATGCCATTATGTCATGGTTTGAGTCCTCGTTTTGCAATGTTTATACATGAAAAACCGCCCCAGGATATGTGTGGCAAAAATAGATGCGAAAAATGGTTTTGCAGATCACGCCGCTTGTCACCGGCCGGATAAACGGTTTTAAGGGGGTTTGTGTGTGGACCGAAAGAGTGGTTTGGGTGTGTGTTGCAAAAATGGGATCGTTTTAGGGCTCTGGTTATGAGATTAGAAGCGGGGTTTGTTTTGGAATGAGTTTTGAGAAGCATTCATTACATTCAGTTCAAAAAAATGTACTTCTCTTTGGCCATTGAAACACTTTATGTAATGTTTATTATAGTATTGATGCCTTTTAGACCCACGTTTTTAAAGTCCCAAGTCAACGATAAATGTTTTATTTAGAGTAACTTTTAAGTTACTTTAACTTTTCTGAAAATTAGTAACTTTCAAAACATCGCATGAACACGAGTAGAATCTAAATAGTATTAGACAGAACGTACAAAGTGTTTAATATTTGCATTCTCAAGAAGCAACACAAACTGTGCCACTGAAAAGTGTGTTTCCTTCTTCTCCAACAAAACTCCGTTATTAATAAACGACGACAATCCGAACACACATTGCAACAAACAGAAGGAGACGAAGAAGCGAGAGGAACCGTTTTGCCATCAATGAATACAATGAAATCCAATGACGTACAACAAACAAAGAGAGATGTTAAGAGATCAATGGGAACAAAGAATGGGATGAAGACGTTTTGAGTTTTTATACCAATGTTTTATCAAAGGAAACAAAGAAGATTTCATTTTTACTGTCAGATGGGTATCGCAAAGGTGCGGTTTTTATGCTTATGAGGAGCATTTCTAGCAACGCTTCCCCGTTTAAAATGAGACGTTTTAATGCTTCTAAGCAACACTTTCCCCGGTCTAAAAGTGGCTCTTAATGCTTAATTAAATTCCTTAGAAAGGTGGAATTTGAATTATGCTTAAAATCTCTCTTCATGAATCTTATCCGTGTTAAATGAGCTGTCATTACGAACAGTTTGTTTTCGGTCTGCTAGTTGCTCCAGAAAGAATGTCTAACACCCGTATTACATGCATACACTTCTTTAGTTATGCATGGATTGAAATATAGTCAATTTAGAGTGAAAGTGTTTAAAACAGACGTAGACATATGCAGTGCATGCAAATATTTTAAACAAAAGCAATGTTTTGACCAGGAATGAACTACAAGTCTTTTGTAGTTTTTTGTCTTCGGAATACATATTCCCCTCTGTGTGCTTATAAACCGGAAACGTCGGACAAAAAGTTTCACTTTTTAGCATGTATATTTGTTGCTCCCATTTTTACGTTATTACATTTGCATGCTTCTGTTTTCTAAATCTTCCTTCATGTTCTTAAAGGGCTTAAAATAGGTTAAGAATGCATAAATGTTGGAGTAGAATGCTATTATTATTCTATTTTAAGCACGAAATAGCCGCTACATGTTTAAAGTTAAACCTTAAACTAATATATGCACCCGATGCTCTTCGGCCTTTCTAATAATGCAGCAAAAGTCATCTCTCTTCTTCGCTTCGTATGCGCAATAAGGTTAAATAGCAGCGCTATCTTCGCTTTCAATCTGACTAACGAGGAAAAACGAGAGCAGCAAATGAGTTCAAATTGTCTGCAACAACCGAGTTGTTGTCTTACATTGGAATGCAGAAAGGAGTCGGTTTCAAATAGGCCTAATATAGAATTTCTTTTTGCTACCACTGTAAATGGAAATGATACGTTTAAGGAGACAGTAGTAGGAATGGCTAATCAGCAAAAAAGAGGACGGAAGGAAAGCGTATTGATTGGTTTTTGCTGCCTTATCTGCATTCATAAGTAGCAATGTACAGTGGCTTGAGCATTTTATTAAACTAAATGAATACCGCCCATGTAAATCACTGTGGTACTATTGCAAAAAATAGTTGCGTTAAAGTCTCCGAAGAATTCTGATTTGCATCTCAACTCTAATTACTATATTTACAAAACCATATCGCGTGCCAAAATATTCACGCGACAGAAACAATAATTGTAATAATTATCAGACAGTTTTAATTACACTGGAGTTGTCTTCAACATCCTGTCTGTAAAACATAAATTCAAATGCGAATTACACTCCTGTCATTTAAACATTTACAGTTCCAATAATAACACTTTACAATCAGCCAACCTTCAGTGAACTTCAAATTAGTCACATTCTGTGTCTTCCCCACAAGCAATTCCTTCTTCACCTGGGATACAAGAAGCTTTTTTTGCAAGATTTGGTTTTCAGGGTGCTAAAATGATCTGGGAAAAGGTTGCGGTTTTACTCCGAACGATTATATATTTTTGGCTTGCGTCATCCTAGAGATAAAACAACACAGCAGGGTTGGGTTTCTTAAAGAGATTTTAATACTTTGGAGCTGTAAGATAATGCAGATAACCAAGTACAGGGTTCTTAAGTATCATTTATACACCTTAGAGCTGAAAGAGATTATACTGAGATGCACACAATGTATATTTTTTTAAACCAGACCCATCATACATGTGATAAATTCACTAAAACAAATCACCTAACAGTATATTTATATATTTGCTTCCACACTTTTCAATGTCTTAAATATGAATAAGTACATTAAAGAGATGGATGTCTTTAATCCAACATTTCATGTATGTTTTTCACACATTATTCTACAACAGCAACGCACATGCAAAACAGGAGCCAATTTCAGTGTTAAGAATGTCATTACGGCACCTCTATTTTGGCAAACGCCTTTTTATGCATTCGAAGAACCCTAAAAAGGGTGTGAAAACGTAATGATGGTAAAACAACAGCAAAAGAACCTTTTGAACTTTTCCTCTGGAAATGCGTATTACACTTGTTATGACGCACAAAGACTGTTTCATCTTGTTCTGAGACAGCAAATTTCCTGCCACTGCACATGGCACAGTGGTATATAATGGTTTTAAAGTTAGTATCAATGTATCTGCCAATGTTCTTATGCATGGTAAGTTGATCTCATTTTGTGGCCTAAATTTACAATTATCTTACTATGACCATTCATTTAAGACCACTGTGTCTGCTCATGTTCCATGACTTTTGAGCCGTTCATACACTGCTTTGAAATCACTTTTATAGCATTGGTAGTTTTTATGAGTAGCGGATCTATGGAATAGTTGTAAGATTCAAAGAATTCCCACGAATGGGATCAAAAATCGATCAGACAACGGAATTCAAACGAGCTGCGTATTTTGCCAGAAAAAAAGAGACTGCAATATGAGGTAAGTAGACTTTAGTTTTGACTTGCCGTACTTGCATATGATTCAAATTAATTAAGTATTACAACGTTTTTGGCAGAATTAGCTGCATAATTTTGATTTAAAAGGGTAAGGCTCCCATTTTGTATAAAATATAATACCTCTAATTTTTGTGCAATAAACCGTATCTGACGTTAACTTCATATAAAGGAAATTTTAAGCTCTAGTCCCTCATAAGACACTATCCTGTATCCCATCCATGCAATTACAAAACTCCCCTCCCGGCAAAATTGTAACGAGGCTCAAATTTCGTATGTCGCACGAGCTTCTTCTTTTCCATTTGATACCAAGGGTCTGACGTTCTCGCTGTCATCTGGCTCTTAATAATCCTCTTCTTCTATCTCTTTTTGTCCCTTTGAGCGGAGAAAACAATAATAATGAAAGTTAAATCAGGTGTGAAAATCTAGGCCAGGTTTTTCAGACCCAAAGGCATATTAATAACGGGCCTGGAACAGGGATGCCATTTGGACGTGTTAAGACTGTCTGAGAATGAAGTCTTGAAAGTACTTAATATGGTGTGTCGTTAAATAAAGGCAGCCCTGGTTTAAATACCGTCTTGTTGCCAAATTAATATCACTATGGCTTGTTATATTTGTTCTACTATCGTAAACACAAGTAGATTGCGACCACATCTGGGGTAGAAGAGGAAGAAGCAGAAATCAATACCGTTGTTTACTTTTTAATTTGTCGTTTCGCGCTTCAAGGCTTTTTATTGGATAGTTTTTGTTATCAAGCTTTTCATATTAGTGCAAAATAAGAATATTAGGGTAAGCATGACTTCTTTCATGCTTACATTAGTGCATTAAATACAAGTTTAATTGCCGCCCTAAAATGCAGTGATGCAATAATATCTAAGTAAATGGATCAGCAAACTTTGATTCTCCCCTTGGCAGTATTTGCACCATCTGGTTAGGACCAAATTTTGGTGTGTGTTTGTGTTCGTTACGTGTTTTAAGAGACTCTTAATGCTTGACAAAACAAACTAGACGAAAAAACCATTGACAAAAAATGGAGCTCTTCAAAAAGATTTTCTTTTCACAATGTACAGGGTGAAGCCTTACATTTTGAACACTTTTTCACATACATGTTGGTATATATGTAGTTGTTCTCAGTCAGTAACATTGGAGATAATAAGACGAGTGTAAATTAGTTAACTTGATCTACATCAGAAAAGGAATGCGCAGTCGCAATGCATCAATATGATACAAATATAATGGACAACCCTGTCTCCCTCTCAACAACAATAACAATCATTTTTGGACGTCCAGAATGAGGGCAGCAGAGAGCGAGAGACAACAATACCGTTGCATTATGTCCAGAAAATGGAGGCATTTCCACGGGAAAACGTATTAGTAGGAGAAGAAAAGGGTGGATCTCACTGTGAAAGAAATGGTATTGTCGTGATTGTGGCGGCGGACAATGTTGCAAAAATGCTTGCTAGACATGAAACCATTGTTGGCAAGTAAGGTAATAATAAACTAGCCATGCATTATATAGGACAAGTTTGAGTGTTGTCTGTACAAGTATTTATCCATTAATGACAACTCTACAGTATATGAAGTGCTATAAAACTACTCATAGTGATGCATCTTTCTTCAAAATTTTCTTGCAGCTTTTAGCTTGCAATAAAGTTTTATTTATTACTAGCACTGTGCTGGCATCTTTAGTGACACATGTCTCAGAAAACTGGGGCTGTTACTTACATCATAATTTTGAATTTTCCCCTAGCATCAGTTGTTTAAAATCTATGTCAAGAACTGTCCGAAAAATGAACTTCTTCTCTTTCCCTTCCCAGCCCCACATTAAGGTCTCCAAAAATCGACACTATTATTATGAAGACAGCTCCAGTCAGAACTGTAAAATAATAAATCATCCTCAGTGCAGAACATGGTCCATTTAAGTGCATATAACAGTAATATTACGCCCACAAGACTTTTCATTAGATTTTGGCGGGATGGATTCTCTTAAAACCTTTTATGGGAAATCTTCTTCTTCTTTTTCACATTGAAAGATGGAGAAATCTTTTGTAAATAAATAATAAAAAAGGAAACGACGGAGAGGCCCATCTTTATTTTCTGAAGGAGGATGTTATAGTTCAAAATGTTTTCTAGAGACATTTAATGGCTATATGATGTTATTGACTGTTCTAGAATATACAAATATTTCTATGCTTCCATAGAGCCTGATAGAGGCAACTCAGGCAAGAGGACACTTAAGCAACTATCCTCACATTTGCAACGTAAGGCAGTTGACAGAAGTCCAACCACATATTTAGAAACCCTGGAGGGCTCAAGTACAACAAGCCATAAAGACACAACTACACCAATTTCGTGACAATAATATCCTCTAACTGTAGTCTGTTGCCTGCAAAAACGAAACAAGTCTATAAATAATAATAGTACCCTGTGTTGTTTTGTATGCCTCAAAAAGAAGCTCTTTTCTGGACAGAGCAGACATCAGGTGGCTTGCATTGTCTCGTCTCTTGCTGTGTGCCACATTTTTAAAGGGAAAAATTAGATAAAGAAAAGAAGAGAGAGAGAGAATGCGTTGTTGTTGCTTTAAGAGGAGTTTCCTACTCAAAATGAAGAGATCCACTAGCCCTGTATAGATCAGACTGTAGATCTTTAGATAGCCTAGTTTATTTAAATAGCACAAGCAGAAATAATCTTGTTGTACACTGCAAACATTTTTGTTCACTATACCTCTTTTAAGCCTGAGGCAGTGAAGAAAGGCAACATTTAGCATTTTCTTTTTAAACATAAGGCAAATAGACATTACTGTGTTTCCCTTTCCAAATGAATAATGGGCAGAACTGAGATGGGGATCAAATGGGATGGCCGCTAATTTATATGTTTGCCTCTTTCTCTGCTGCCATATGGGATGTAGTGCAGAAGATACTAAATCTGTAATGAATTGGCCGAGTTTTCAAATTGCTGCATGCTGAGTTATATGATTATCTGTGTTGCCATTTTAAAGTCTAGCTTGATGCAAAAAGTAATTTATTACGGAGGTAATTTGATAGTCTGCAAAAGAAAGAACCAATAAAATTAGGTTTAGAATGACTTATGAATGTTAGTAAGAACGTGCGAAAACCGAAAACCGAAATTCGGTTTATTTAAAAACCGAAACCGAAACCGACGTCGGTTTGAAAAAAGTCGGTTTTTGACGACATGTCGGTTTTCTAGAAAGTAGAGTTTTAAAAAAATATTCAAAATAAAAGTATATTTAATGGCTTTTTGTGCGCCAAAATGTCATTCAGTTTCAAATTATTTACTTAAAAATACCTTTGCTTTGGCAATAATAACTTACTTTTTGCTAAATATTATTACTTACATGAACTGGTATTGAGTAAGACAATAATTAATACATAAGGCAAAAACCGAAAACCGAACCGAAAACCGAAAACCGAATGTTGGTTTTTTTTAAAACCGAAACCGAAACCGACCTCGGTTTGTATTCTACAAACCGCACATGCTTAAATGTTAGCATCGTTTACCTCAAGAGGGGTTTACTAATCCTTTTTACTCATCAGAGACGAGGATCATACATGTATAATCAGACTTGCCAAATACATTTTTAGTGCCATTATTTCTAATTGGCCAACACTATCAACCCTGAATATTTTAATCCTCCTCCTCATTAATGACCCCATAAAGCTGTTGCATTGTCTGTTTCCCATATCCCGAGGATATTAATAAAACAAGCCATTGTGTATCGAGCGGAGGCATTTAGTCCTCCTGACACAACGTCACTTCAGGGTTGCCATTTTCCCCGGAAACAATACAAAGTGAAGAGTTAAAAATGACCAGTAAAGTGAACAAACTGGCAACCCTGCGTCCCGTCGTAAAAGATGAAGACTCTTCAATCAAACTGGCTGGGGAGACAATGAAATTTGAAGCTACATTTTATGCTCCATTGTTGCTACTTTGTAAGGCGCAAGAAGGAATGCTTTGTAATGCCAAGAAATGTATTAATTGAACATCCTTTGAAGTTTTTTTGCTCGCAAACTGAGCCTTTTTCGCAATATGGGTGGTCTAGATAATGACCATGCATTCAGTGCAATTTAATCAATTATAACTTGTGGAAAAGGGGAAAAAGGTGCATATTGCAAGGAAAAAGAAATCTACAGATGATCTATAGCTGTCGAAATAACTATGCATTTCAGACATTTTATATTTCTCCTTCCCTTTCTTTCTCTCTCTCTCTCTCTCTCTCTTCCTCCCTCTCCCTATTATCATTATTTCCACGTTGTAGTCATTTAACCAATCAAAGCACACGTGAAATAAATCTGTCAGCTGCCTATCAGCATGTCCAAAAACAAAACGGCAAGAGTTATTATCGCATTAAAAGCAAAACATTGTGTTGGCCGTATGGCAGCAACAAAAAATGGCAATAGAGTGCAAATTAAATTGCCATCTCAACCACTTAAGCTTGCGGTGTTGCATTTCTGTTGATATAAAACAACAAACAGGGCCCCGGAGCATAATCTGTTCCTTGTTTTAATAGAATAAACGGGAAGCATGATTATAACCATCTTGATAAACATTGCAGAACAAAAATGTTTGCATTGGCATTTGTATTGTTTGATTGTCTTTTGTTTTCGCACACCTCCCGAAAAAAATTCCTCCCAGCATTTCTACCCGAAAATATTTAAACTTTCTGCGAGCCTCACAAATCACGCCTACAGTCCTAAAGTATGTTATGCATACCAAAACGCCCAAGTGCTTGGGAAAAAGGGTAAAAGTTGGAGGACATTTGGCTAACCTTGTTAATACTCATTCAGGTATAAATGAGATCTATTTTGCACCAATAATTATATTGGCGTATTTTCCCTCAGTATTGGCATATTCAAATATTTTCCTTGATTTGTACTTTTAAGCATTATCACCCATTATTTTACCTTTTTTCATGGTACAACGCATCACACTTTTTCAGGGTTGGTCTCACTCATTGAATTCAAATTGTGCCATTAATTCCTCCAGCAAGACAATTCTTTTTAAAAAGGAACTCCAGAGTGCCAAAGCGAGAACATTAGCAAGTTGAGTCTTATCTTTTAAGGAAAGAAGAAGAAGACCCATTGTATTTAGAAACCCTTTCATTCCTTTGCATATGGTAAAAAGGATGAGGAGGCTCATTCAAGCTAGTTTAATTTAATACAAGGAAGGGCTTGGCAATTATTAATTAAATATAATTGGATGTGTGTGTCAGGCTAACATCAAATCTTCGTAATGAAGGAATCACCTCTGCAGCTCTGTAAATAAATGCGGCATTTGTAAATTAGACTAATTGTCTAATTATGGTATTGTGTTAACTCAATTCCTCAAGATAAGGGCACTTTGATAACACAAATTTAATTTTATTGGAACTATTTATACGGGCCTTCTATTTCCACATAATTATCGCCTCACCCTGTACCACAATTCAATGAATATTTCCCACATTATCCTCTCACCAAGTTGACCAGACTCGTCTTGAATTAATTAATTTCCCCCTTGCATGCAAGATTGGTCTTGAGAGAAACACTTTTAAACACAGTGTGTGTAACCTTGGACAAAGAAAGACCACCAGAATATTGAAGATGTGGATTCGACTGTGTCAATTTAAAGACAAAAAAGACATTTCTCCTTGTCTGTTGTAATTAAATATCTTTTGATATGTAACAATTAAGTATTTCCTAAAAATGGACATTTCAGACATTATATACAATTTTAATACATTAGGCATGTTTGGCAACATATCATCAATAAATACTCAACATTATACCTTGAATTTGTACATGAGAAGTAGTAGGAAGAGTATTTAACAATATTTTCTGCGGTCATGAAGTCGAAAACCGCGAGAAGAGGAGTTTGAAAAATCAATTTTGCGTCGACGTAAGAAGAGGAAAAAAGCACAAATATTGCACGCGCTCGTGTCCGGGCATTTGCATGCCGGAGAAGGAAATAAAACGATTGGTTTGGGAATATGAGAGAGGTAGAGAGGTTAAACAAGCTGAGATTATACCAAACATATGTTTTACTTTCTAGAATTCTACAAATGATAATACCTCTTTATACATATAACTGATTATTGCTTATGAGCATATAATGAACATCTCTAGCAAGAATAATGTTCCAGAAGGAACCATCTCATACTCTAAAATCTAAAGTCTCTCTAGAGCGGGTACTTATGCAATTCTTGCATTAAGTGAGCATTCAAGCATCCTCTACTTCCTTGTACGTATGTAGTTAACATGCTTGTATAAATGTGTTCAATGCTCCATCTCTCATTGGTTTCTGGAGTTGAGTATCTTTAGTTTCTGGTGCCATATATGTAAACAAAGAGCATGTAAAACCGAAATTGAAATTGTCAATGTTTACAATGTTCCAAAGTACGCGCAGTAATATTAGCAACATCCTTATTGTACAGAAACTAAACATCTTTTTATATAATTGCTCCTTCAAAAAAGTCCCCAAGTAGCTTTAAAAGGTTAATAGCGTCTCAAATGGCCACGTGTTCTAAAGTTACAAAAATGCTTCATAATGCAATTTTTACCCTCTTTTCTTTCCCTTTTTCGCAACATCTGTGACACATAAAGAGAGAAGTAAAAGTTTTTTTTCGCCTCCTACTTCTTCTTTTTAATGTCCTCTCGAGTCTGTCATTTTTAAGGAAGATTTTTGTGTTATCTCCTGCTATTGTTTCTGCCAAGAGTGAGAAAGTGGCATTTTTGTGTATTAGACACTTGCAAAAGTCCTAATGACATGAAGAGAAATATTTTAAACACTTATTTAATGATTAACAGAGGCACCAAACCATTGTACTTTTATACATAACTCCTACATAATTCAGGCCTCCTGTCCTTGCCCAGATTATTCCAAACTAATCCTCCACTCAGGGCCCCAAAAAATAGACCCCAGTTAATCATCTTGGTAGCACAAGGTTAAATCTGCAACTTAAAAACCCATGCGCGAATCTCATAAAACGGAAACAGGTTTGCCGCTTAATTTCTATTTCGGAAATGACCATGAAATGCAGGAGAATGAAACAAAAAAGAAGTTTCCCATTCTGCCGGTCAGAGCAAGAATGTATGGCATGGAAGGCTAAATCTCACTCTGGACAGCATAGATTTTCTCGTACGTTGCCAAAAACGGACTTGACCCATTTGATAAAGTCTGATTATTTTCCTCTCCATTGGTTTTTGTGGAGTGATTATTTGATTAAAACTAAGGTAGAAGCGTAGGTTTTTGACGGTGATAAGATACGATTGGACCTTTGGCATTGCGGTTATATGCACTTAAATACCTATTGAAACGAATAAGTTTAGGGGGTTAATCAAATATCATCATACTAATGTAATTATGTGATAATTACATGTACATTTTTAAAAAATAAGTTAAAAAAATAGGTACATGAAAGTTTCAAAATCATAGTTAATAATCTATACATGACTACTTTTAAGATATATATTGCTCAATCTTAAGAAAACGCCCATGTTTTGCACTTGTAAGTTGCATTTAAATCTGGCTCCCCCGCCGAGCCGAATTCCTTTTGTCTCAATTCCCTTTTCAAACATCCGTTTATGGAATATTATTGTTTTATTCTGGCGTCAT
>LR140710.1:0-15375 GCA_900659605.1 Tisbe holothuriae | reverse complement strand
ATTTATTATTATGATGATGTTTCTCTGTCCAGAGTCCAATTATTAAAAAGCTTCAGCAGTTCCTAAGGTCTTCCTTAGTGCTAAGTATTTGGTTTCAGCCAATGAGAAGCCACTATTTTGGCTAAAGGAGTACCTTAAGCGCTAAGTTTTTCATTTGAACTTTTTAATAATCGGCCTCTGGTATCTTTGTGGAATGCCTGCTAATATTTCGCTTTATTTTAAGGGCATTTTGGTATGCCAGGGTTACCATTCCTTTTAATAAAATTTGGACATTTAATGTATTAACAGTTCTTTTAACGTCAATTAAATATGGTACTTGACTTGAAAATGACGTAATTTTACTAGAATTCCGACTTAATATGGCCATAATATTAATTTTACATAGTATTATGTTTAAAGAAAATATATTTCTTGATTTAGGATCCATTGATATGTCACTATTATTTAAATACTTTGGCAACCCTGACACCTCTATACCCAAAATATATATCTCCTCTCCCATTATCATTATGTCTAATTCTCCTTCACTCAAACCTTGTGGCTCCCGTTAAACTGCTTGTCCAGACTCTGTGTGTTGATCTTGCGGTTGACGAACGACTTTGACTTTGAGAACGGGGTCGTCACTGGAGGCTGTTAATGACGAGGCAATTAGAATATTAAACGGGGGAATTCTCATTTGGGCAAAATGAATGCTCTTCTCCCCTTGGGATGGAGGCCTTTCTATAAAGCATTTAACAGGCATGCTTTTCCAAATCATACACATTTCAACTTAACGAATCCTAGAAAATGCCCTTGAAGTATTGGAATCAAAGTTATTAAGTCAGAAAACTGTCCTCGAGCGGAGAACAGGGATAACACATTTAATTCTCAACCACGAGCATAAAAACAATATGTATTAAAGGAAAAAAGACAATGCGAGAATTCCCCCATTGCATATTCAACCACCCTTGCCTTCTTCTTCTCCCCGCCGGGCAACTCCGCCCCGTAGTTTGTATACACTCCTCTATTCCTATTGGCCAGGTCAATCTTGGCCCTGTCCATGGCCACCATGTCCGGGAACTTGAGCCCCTCACTGAACTGAGTCAGCGGCTCAGTCAGAGGCCGCGTCGTCGTCTTCTTGGTGTGCTTCTTCTTCGAGGGACTCGTCTTGTTATTACTCTCCCTGTTGTCGTTGTCCTTGTTCCCTCGGGACATTTTAGATGTTATTTTACAGGTAGATTGTCTTCCTTTTGCACAAATTATGCTCACTTTATCACTAAATAGTAAGTACGTAGTTTTACTAATGGTACTTTTACACTTGTAGCACTCTCCTCTCTTACTGCCATAAAGTTCAGACTCGTGAGTCACATTGAGTGTGGCATTACCATACGATATATTAGTCACAGTTCATGACCCAACACAATCAGCGGTTGGTATGCAACATGCTATCTCATTACTATGCACTAGTTTGTCCTTAACTGGAGTTCATGCAATGCATTGTCCAGACATTCACTCAAGTCTAAACTGTACAACAGTTAATAAGCCTCACAAATGTATGATATGGTTATAAAGACACTTTTGCATGGGCCAGACGTTAATAAACCTCACGCCCACTCACATGGAAGCAAATTCCTTGTATTTTATCTCTTCGTTTCCAGCCATTTAATGATAAAGAATGACTGGATTAAGAAGAAAATACTCTTGAGAATGTTCCTTTTTAAGCAGTTCCTACATTCAAAATACAATATTAAAGATGTAAAAGTAGACATATGCTCCGTGTTGGAAGATGGTTAAATCGATAATTCGCATGAGCGAATAATGGACTTTTCTTCATCTCAGATTACCCGACTTGTTAAAATCAATTTATAATGGTATGAAGCAATTATTCGTTCTTAATCGGGCTAATCTCTTTATTTCGCCCCCAGTTTCCGTTCTTTCTCGTAGAAATCTGACAGCTCTTGCATGATTGGAGTTAAGTTCGGATTCTTTGAGATTATACTTTAAGTTTCAACTATTAACGGAGTATTTTTAATCCTATAAAGCTATAATACACTTAAATTGGCAGGGATGTATGTAAAAAATATACAAGTCACGTATGCTGTGCGTGTCTGAAGTGCATTGAACCATAACAATATTTGAGAAAATGCCCTTCGGTCAATTAAGCTCCATATTTGTGACCTAATTTTAAGGATTCGTGTCTAACAAATAACTCTCTAATTAGAGCTATTAAGCCATATTAAAGTCTCAGCATTTTGCTAACATCAAGAATAAAGTTTTGATTTAGAAAGTCGCACAACTTTTCTAAAGGGTGAACTTCAGTCTTACCTGTTAAAATCTTCTTATTTTTCTCTTAATTTATAATCTCTTTGTAACTTTGGTAAATAACATTGATAAACATTATAATAAAAACAAGCTATAAGTAACTACAATTTTATTATGTAACTACGTGTAATTAACTATAGTTTATAATAGAACATTCCCTACATTATAATGCTAGAAAGTTGACACTTTTTGTCTCGAATTTCACGTGTTGTGTTAGTACAAAAACAAAGAGATTCAATATACGAGAGTATACACATAGAAGTCTTAGAGTGTTCCTTAGCGGAACTCGCTTTCATTATATCGCTCCAAGACGAGAGTCGCCCATCCCACCAAAGAAGTGTTTGCTTAATTAAAAGCAAGAAAACAAATGATACGACGACGTCGTCAATTCTTTTAGGCGCCCCAACATAATGCGACAAGGCTGCTGTCAGAGACACAAGAGGATCGATTTTCATGTCGTGGCAAAATGAAGTGATTCATCTATGTAGTATTTATAATTACAATGTTCAGACAGTACTTTAATATAATTGTATGTACCACATCGAATCGGCCCTGTTTGTTTAGGTTATTTATAGCCTGTCAAGTGGAAGATGACATTCTGCTACTGCAGCAATATGGATTAAAGCACTAGATGCTCTACTTGGTGTCCTACTTTAATAAGAAAGATTTATGATATGTATTAATGTTGCCTTTACTACCAACTTTTCATAGTTCAATTCACAATTTGACGTCTTTAAAATGCAGTAGAAATATAGTTTAATGACAGATAGTCAACATTAGCATTAAATATCAACGCCATGCTTTTCACAGTTCGTCTACAAGCTTAAAATTATGTATGCATTCTTAAATACACATACATATAAGCAATATGCACGGAAACTGCAAGTTAATTCAGTATAACAGCGTCCCAGAGATATGCACTATCTAGTTCGAATCATGCTAAATAATTTGTCCGAATTAAGGTAAATAAATCGTTCGAATGCATGAAAGAATTAATTCGAAATAAAACTCTGAACTAGTTCGAAATAAAAGAACAGAAAATAATTAGTTCGATTGTATGAAATGAAATAGTTCGAAAATGTGCAGTATAAAGTTAAATATAAATGTATGTATTTCCAGAACTTGGTAAAGCAGTTATCGTATAAGTTATGTATAAACATTATTAAGGTAAAGTTTATTACATGTAATCTAATCTTAAAAAGGCATTTTGTCACTCATTGTGTTGTAAAATTACATAAACAGTTAGCTATATCTATTTCTTAAACTGAACTATGCCTTAAAGTGAACAACTTAATTTATTACTAAAATTATTATAGTTACATAATATGATGCATAGTTTAACCGATTGGCCAATATATATGCAATACAGTTATTTTATATAATTTGCAAAGAGAAAGAAGCCATAGGGGGCTAAATCTTTATTCAAAATACAGAAAAAAAATCGAACTAGGTAAAGTAGAACCATATATTTCGAACTAGGTAAACTGTGGCATTCGAACTAATTCAGGCAATGTAAGTCAGTGTAGGACTATCTACAATGGGCATTCGAACCATTTATTAGAAATGTGATTCGGACTGTTTATTTGGCAAAATTCGAACTAACTATGCGCTACCAAAATTTGTTCTTTTCTTTAATTTGTTGACAATCTTCAGGCAAAGCAGGCTACCTTGCCCGCAGGGTTACCAATTGAACAAATAAATGTCCAAATCAGCTGATGCCCATTTACAATGTTCCTTAGTCCATTCTAGAGCTGGTTTGCAATTATTTCTGAACATATTCGCGATCCAAATTCGGGCAGTCTTATAAATATGAGGCAAAAGCAATTTCCCCGGCCATGTGTCCCATACTACGGCATCGAGTATTGGTAAATTACATCTTTTTACAAGAGTGACAATTACATTGGCTAAAACTAGGCAAGATTACGCAATTTTGGAATTACAATATATTGTACAGTATTAACACTAGTTACATCTAAATTTCCCTCAAAATTACATTTAATTTTAAGAATTACTTTTTAAATGCTTGGCAGGCTCGTCTCAAACACAATAGTAAAGTTAAATCTGACTTTGTACCGACTGTCATATTGTCTTAAACCCCCTTACGCTTGCTACTTCTATCAGTCTTTCCACATTGAGATTAGGCTTCGAAGAGTGAGTGTAGTTGCTCCACTTGAGGTCAGGATACAGATCACGCTCTGCCAGATGCTCCAGAATGTAGCTCATGGCCGGTCTGATGGCAATTTCTATATCCGTATTATAGGACAAACATCAATGGAAGTTAATAAAAGATCTGTTAAAGCAATTTTGCCATTACAGGGGGATTTTTTCAAGACGCAACTTTTAAATTTTAATACCTGCTTTCATCTTATGCATCTCTTTCTTTTTATGAAGTACTAAAGTTTTGCAAGAGTTGAAAATGTTAGTACAAACTACAAACAATAAATTTCTGAAAATTTCCTTATGTATTTAGGTGCCAAAAAGCATACTTTAGAGGGTTTACTTAAGAGCTCAATGAAAGATCTTTTACAAATAAAATTTACACTTTTTCCTTGTCTTTATGACTAAATATGTGTTTAGACCTAATTAGGACCATTGAAGGGACTTTTACCCAATTTATTAGTCAGAATATGCTTTCTCATATTAGCATTTTTGGTAAAAAAAAACAGCTAAAGCTCTACATTTTAAGCTAAATTTCCTACTCTCCCAAAACGTTCTTCCTTCATAAGAAACGTTTTTAAAGTGCACCAGAAAGGATCTCTAAGAGAGCTCCTACACGGGCAATAAAACAGAAAATATTTCCGGTAATATTTCTGAAAATATATTTCTTGCTCTGAAGCAAAAAAATCTCTCCGTCACTTACTCACGGCCCAGCTTGCCTGGCTGAGAAGAGAAGTATTACCAGAAATATTTCCTGCGTTAATGTCCATGTAGGAACTCTCTTAAGATTTAAAAGTTGTGTCATGAAAAAACCACCCTGTATGTCAATTAAATCCTGCATAGAGATAATGCAATCCTCACTCGAGTCTCTTCCCATCCATCTTCCGACGATAATCTCCTGGGCAAGCTGATGGTCCATTCGAACGCCCATCACAGCAGTTTTTGGAGACTCATACAGGATGTTCAATAGGAAAAGACTCATGAGACGTCTCCCAGGTTTGGTGGACAATAAGACCATGTAAACTGTAATAAAGTGGAAGGAAATTGTTTTAAGTATGTGCTGCGTCCAAGATATTGCAAATAGTTGTTATTTTACTGGTAATATCAAAGCTTAGTTTGAATTAAAATGGCAAAATAACACACGTAAAATATAGTAAAGTAGGGGAGGCCGTTGCAGCATAATGCTAAGACGCCGGCCAATGACAGTCTTAGGTTCTAGATCGCGAGAACAAGCGATTAGACTCAGGGCTGAAATTCTGACTAAACAACAGTATCGTTATGCTCAACTATGGATTTAAAATTGTATATATGTATTCTTTATTTTACACAATATGACCTGCTCTCATTTGAGAGGTTGGAATTTGCCACATTATACTGGAGTTCAGCATAACTTAGTCATGACATAAATTAGCCCTTTAATTTATAACCGTACTGCAATACTTACATTTTTCTTTGTATCGATATTTATAATCTGCATTTGTCACTTCCTCCATGCCAAAACTGTCAAACTCCTTCTTCCAAATGTTGAGCAAAGCTGACGTAATTGCGTTTTCTTCGTCCTTTTTTACGTTTCTGAGAAAAGGAGGCAATTTTGCAGAACATTGAGCCTAGAAAAGGATAAACCTACATATGGCATGGCATGACATCGCATTTATACAGTGTGTCCGAGCAAAAACGAGAATTTAGCGCCATTTGCTATAAATCCTGAAAAACACCCCTTACATGAAATCCAAAAGTACTCCTCAACAGCTCATTTCAAGGAGCATCTTTTATTTTTTATGACTTTGTTCTATAAAATATCAGAAAATAGCTGTATACAACCCAACAGCCCACTTGACTGGCCATGTCCCGCGCGGGAATTTTAACTGCCATTTTGTACTCTTAAACGTGCAATCAAATTCATGGCTAAAATATAGCAATTTGGGCTTTTTAAAAGCTTAATAACATCTCCTCTTCATGCTCTTTCACATAAATACAATAGAATTTATGTAGGTTAAAATCCCAGGATGTGACAGTCATTTTAAAGAAGTCAACATCTTCTATGAATGTGCAGATGGCAAGAATAAGCAAAAATGGAGGGTTACAATGACACAAATGATCCATTATACCCATGTAAAAGGTTCAATTTGGTCATTTTAACAATTTAACAACATCTACTATTTGTTTTCTTTCCATTGCATACCTTGAGAGCTTGGTACTAGTATTAATCTGCACATCACATTGGTTTGAATGATTCCCTGCTGTGACTGTGCACCAGACCCAATCAAGCAAAAAGTGGAGTGGCAATGAGTATTTCAAATATTTATGGTCATGATTGGAAGCAATGCTAACAAATCACCCCGCGAATTTTAGCCATGAACCTGAGCTACTCTTTGACAAAATATAAATTTCCCTGAACCCACTGTGCCAGTTTAATATAGCTTAAAATTTGACTGAAGGGGCACATTATATGGGCTAGTTAATGACTTAATTACATAATTACATTGACATTAATTATCTCAATCAAATTTTAATTGAACTAATCACATATTAATTTATAGATGTACCAATTTTCAGTGAGGCAGAAGCTCAAAATCTACAAATTTTGGTTAATATATTTCTACTTGAAGAAAATTCTCGTTTTTGCTCGGACACACTGTACGTAGTCTTGTGACAAGAAATGGCCTATGTTTCATTAGAGAAAGACTCTGTCATACCGGTAAGTGTTTGACCCATGGAATTATGTCGGCATTGAACTCAGCTGTCGTCCCTATATTTACATTCTCCCCTCCTCTAGGGCTACCATATACGAGGGCCAGTCAACCATTGTCGAGACAAGCTAAATTTTTCTCACTTTTTACTAATATAAACATTAAATTTATGGTTTGACATGTAAATTTTGAGCAAGAGGAATATATTTCAGCCAAGGAACGTTATAAAAGTTGCTTTTTTCCTGCTCAAATAGCCTTCTAAAAAGAGGTACCATTCAAAAAGTCTACTTTTATAACATAAGAGCTGCCTCTAAAAAGTGCACTTCTAGGATTCACAGGCAAGCCTGAAGGGTCTTAAAATCAAGCTATGAATCTATCTAGTTGACCTGCACTGTGCATGTGAAGAAAGCTTGACTCATTGTTGTACCACAAGTCATACAGTGAAGAGGGTGCATCAGACCAATGTTTTGTCTGTTCAGCTTCAATAACTGTTCAGATTTGATGAAGTCAACTTTCGGCCAAAAATATTTTGATTGTTCCCTTGCTGTGGTAGCTTGGTATCTTTCATTCCATTTAGCAATTGCTCGGGACTTTATGAGTTTCTTCCTATAGGAAAGTGGTACTCGATGATGCTCCTTTTCAGCAGCATCCAAGTTTCGTCCTTCGTGAGCAAGCTCATCTGCACGTTCGTTGCCTTCGTATCCGGCATGTCCTTTGATCCAGCTGATGAATACATCATTGTTGTCCGTTAGAAGTTTTAGTTGGTTTTTGGTGTCCAGTGTAAGTCCGTCGTGGAATATGTATCCTTTTAGTGCTGCTATTGCTGCTTGGCTATCAGATTGTATATGAATGATTCTGTGTGTGATTCCTATTTCCAGTGCGTATGTGGTTGCTTTTTTGATTGCCATCATTTCTGCTTGAGATCGTGTATCCATAACCGAATGTTTTTTTGTATCCAGATCCGTCTGTGTAGATTTGTATGTCGGGTTCTTCTGGTTCCGTGAAGATAACTTGTTGGTGGATATCTAGTTTTCTTGCTTATAAACGCAAGTTTATTTAGTAAAAAACGCAAATTTTGCCATTTGTCTCGCCCATGCTTGACTCGCCCTCGGCCCTGTGAAAGGCCATATTTGGCAAATTCCATTACCGAAGATGCAAGGGTATGTAGGGGAGGTTTGTTCTCAGGGCGCGTCAAGCGGCGCTGCCTGAATTCTCGTATTTTACTCGCACGTTTTTTCTCACCTTCCTCCTTTGCCGAGATCAAGAATGAGCGCGAGTAATATACGAGAATCCTTACTAAATACGAGAATGGCGCGAAAAAGAAGAAAATTCAAAACGTTTCTCTGCAAGCGAACCTCCCCTACATACCCTTGCGAAGATGCAATTCTACAGTACTAAAAGAAAATATAACGAGTAATTAGCACATATTTAGGGTAGCAACTCTTTTTGGGCTCTTTTGTCCGATAGTTAATTGGCTACTTTCCACCTGTAACCGCCAAAAGCCGCTTATCCGGTCGTGACCTGATTTTACAACCAAGTTGACCGACGCGCCCAACGCCGCAGCAAACAAGAGCGAAGCGAAAACAAGCTCAAGTTTGTAAGTGCAGTATATCATCCACCCTGCGTCCGTATTTATTCCCAAAAACGCCGTTCAATCGCTTGAACGCTAT
The DNA here is from genome assembly GCA_900659605.1 of Tisbe holothuriae. Lineage (NCBI taxonomy): Eukaryota > Metazoa > Arthropoda > Copepoda > Harpacticoida > Tisbidae > Tisbe > Tisbe holothuriae. Next base: position 6,557 of record LR140710.1, on the reverse strand, counting down.
CATTCCTTCGGTTAAATGCCACAACAGTAACAGAACCTGTGACAAGGTTTCTACATGAACTGAATGCCGATTTTTTCCCTTGACAAATCACATTTTTTTGCTGGCAGTCCTATTTCCTTGGAGGCAGACTACAGACTTTAGTTTCGAATCTTTCTCTTGTGACCTAAATTAATTATGAATGAGAGTAGAATGTTTATGTCTGCTAAAAGGAAATATACATAAATTGAATCTTCAAGTAAAAAAACTCAACTCAGAAAGCCTCTACGTCCCATTTTATACTCTGCAAAAGTATGTACTGTACATTACACTCGTTTCTGAGACTTTAGGCCAAGTGTTTCCTTCTTTAAGCCAAAAAACACAAAGCTAAGGAATTTGGCGAGAAAGGCTCGTGCAAAGAACCCAATTATAGGCGAATATAATTTTAAAATGGTGCTCATTGGCGAGATAAGATAGAAGGTGATTGGATGACAAAAATCACAAGCCAAGTAGCCTCTCGGAAGGTAACATATGCACCTAGTCAGGGGATAGTTGGTTGCGTGTGTCTGCAAAGATGTTGTCATTGTAAGACAACAACGTTTCCTCTCCTACCTTGGTCTGGCTTGACTCCCTCTCTGGCAGGTCTCTGTGTCCCAGAGGGTTATGCGGCCGTAACTCCTTTGGGATCCTCCGTATTCCGTATTGCACACCATCTGGCATCTGGGAAGTAGCAAGAAGATCTTAAAATCAGAGGCACAAAAGTCCTAGATACAAGCTTGGAAAAACGGTCATATCTGCAGGCAGACCCGGTATTGGTGCACGAAACCTAGCTGGGAAAGGGCTGACACTCTTCTGAGGAAAGACAGAACCACTGGCAGTGAGGCTGTGTAATTCATCACAGGCTTCAATTCCAGTTCGGAAGGAGCAGTTTCCGCCAGATCGTTTTTCTACCGCTAGATGGCGTTAGCATAGAGTTGCTGGATTATACTGGTTTGAACCGGATAAAACAATAATAATTGACAGGAAATGGAAGCAACATGCTTTGTTTATTTCAGCAACTTCCGGTTTTGACCCCCTAGTGCCTGAAATTACGATTAAAATTGTTGCGACGGAAACCTCTCCTTCCGAACTCCTATAGCCTAAAAAGCACGAACATCAGATCAGAAAAATAGAAGATGCAAAAATGGAACAGAGAGTGCTCTGCAATTTGTTGACGACTGACCAGCCACTCAAAGAGCAACCCGAACAAAGGTACAAATGTCTAATATATTTATTTATTGAAACAAGAGGTTGTGAATAATGCAAAGTCGGCCTTTCTGAAAATGCCTAACGGCGCGGAAAGCTAGACAGTTGTGTATATAGACATGTATATATTTTCTGTGTGAGTAATGAGGCAAATGAACTAAACTAAACCCTTTTTGATATTCTTCCTTTTTGGTAGTCTCAAAATTCTACCAACCAGCTGAAAACAGAGTCTGCAGACAGACAAGAACAAGCAGAGAACAATAACAAAGAGGGCGCCATAGGTACTACAGCCATAATGTCGAATTTCCGTATGTGAATAGCACCATGTAGGCTTCCTACGGATGGATAAATAATATTCAATGGTCCGACCTCGGTTTGCAAAAAGTAGTTTTTGGTGTGATGATGATGTCAGTTTTCTGGAAGTGGACTTTTTGAGCCAATTTTCGTAGAGCAAAATTAATCATAATGATAAATACGTGATGCATGATTGGGATTCTGATCGGGCAACTTCTAACCTTTAAAACGTTGCAACTAATAATAGCTATCTGACATTGCTTCCGGAAAATACGAAATATACTTCGTTGTAATAAAGGATTATAACAGCATGTGTACAGTATTTATTTTATCTTTGAAAAGTGATTTATTGTGCATCTTATGCCAAAAGTGTTTATTGACTACGAAAAAACAAGCTTGAATCGAGCCACGGCATTTTAATCATGAATATTGTCACCATAATATTGTGAATAATTGGGAATTATGGCTTTTACAGTTATACGGAGTGTTAATTAATTCTTCAGCTGTCCCTTTGCCAATTCAATTTTCTCAATAAACTCCCGCTCGGAGCCTGCGGGCAGCACGAGAGCTGTCGGATACGGGGCTGCGTTCGGCGAGAAGACTGCATTGCCCAGCTGTGGCATTTCCATCGGCAGCAGCGACCACTCAGTCTCCTTGCTGAGGTCGAACGATAGACCACAGCTGAGAACTCTGGCGCTGCCACGCTTCTTGTCCAGAACGATCTTTGCGAGGCCCGAATTGCCCTCTTCCCATTCCTCATTCTTGAGGCTGAACGATGACACGGGCAAGACATTGAAGATTTCTTCCTCGTTGGCTGTTTCCGCGGCCGCTCTCTGAAACTTGGAGCCAAGGAAATCGCTCAGACGGAGGCTCCGCTCGGAGATGAAGAGGCCCACTTTCGGGATATATCCGGTGGCGCCGATGAGCACGACGGTCAGCCCGCACATCCGTAGAAAGAAGCTTGCACTCGATGGGTCCTTGTCGCTCTTGGCCAGATATCCAGCGTGAATGAACCAGAGTTTGAGCAGCGATGTGGTTCCTTTGACGATGATTTCCGGCCAGGTCGCATCTCCACAGAGCTGTCCAAAGTAGTAGGATCCGTGACTGAGTGCGGCCGAAGAGACAAAGATGACGAGCGCCGGTAGGTAGACCCATGCCTCCGAGTTGATCACGCCGAGGGCCGATCTGTAATTTAAGTACAAAAGAATGCATTACGTGCATATTTATAGAGTCGAAATGTTACAACTTCAAAATGCGACTTTTCAAATGTCGCTACTACGAACATTCTATATGTTGCAATCAACATTTGAAATGTTTCAATTAACATTCTAAATGTTTCAATTAACATTCTAAATGTTGTTCCTTCTTACATTTAAAATGATTTGCAACAATTGAAAGTTTCGAAACAGGAGAATTTGGCAAAGGAGGGAAATGAATTAAGAATAACATAAGTAACGGTATGCTTACGTGAATTCCGTGAAGTCACCCGCTGCCAGCCCGAGGAGAACAATCACGTTCAGGTAGCTGTTGAAGAATCCGCGCACGAGGAGACTCGACGCGTAGTCGACCTGATTCTTCACGCCAGAGTGCTTGTTTACGATAACCTAGAATTATAAGTTACCATTTTCGTGTTCTCTCGCAACGGTTTGTTCGCTATGGTACTTACCCTCAACGTTTCCACCAGTAAAGCACCTGCGAACAGCCCCACACCGAGCACCAACATTCCCGTTTCCGTCTGATTGCCCTCCAAGACATCCCCGGCGAAGAAGATCAGCTCGCCGATTAGCAGAATGGACATCATTACGAGGCGGTAGATCTCGATGTCATCTCCGCGGTTGCACTTGAAGGCGAGAATGAGGACACAACAGCTTCCTGAAATATGAAATAAAAAATTACATTGTCATCTAGGGACCTGTATTTTGACGGTAACTCACCGGTAAACTGCGCCACTTGAACGCACTGCAACACCTCTGATGCTGCCACGAGCAGGACCGTCGCGGCAAATCCGAGAAAGACGTCGAAAATTGCCATGATGACGATTTTGTCCGAGAAGCGGACGGGAATGCAGCAGAAGAGGATCTAGAGAACAATTATACGATACACAAATGTATTATAGGACAATCTTTTGTCTACTTACTGCGTTGAGGAGCAGACCCAGGTTCTCCGCAATTGAGTTGAGGTAGACGGCGTACATGACCGGCCTCCTGATGCCGTCCTCCTTGGAGAACTTCTGGTCCTCGCTACCAATGCTAATATAGCGAGTGGACGCTCCGATCAGCAGTGCCACGAACGAGAGGCCGCCGAGTAGGGTTGGAAAATTGAAGCCGGGGCCGGCCATTTCGGATGATTCAGATAGGGGAAGATGTATTTTTGGAGCTTGGACTAACGGGTGTAACTTTAAAAGGTAACCAGGAAGAAGTTGTCTCTTCAAGACCGGAAACAGTTCTAGAAACCAATGACATTGGAATCCATTTGTTTATAAATCTATTCCCAACTCACAAGATTAAAAATGATTAAGCCGCAACATTTAGAATGTTCAAGTCAAGAAAGACATTGGAATCCATTTGTATATAAATCTATTCCCGGCTCGTAGGAGCCACAATATTAAAAATGATTAAGTCGCAAGATTTAGAATGTTCAAAACAAAGTCTTCAATCGCTGAGTTGATCGCAACCATAATTTGATTAAAAAAGGCATTTGTTGCCCGGTGTTCCAACGCGTTAACGCTCAATCGGAAAGAATGGATCCGGTTGATGGACCAGTGGAGTTGCCCGAAGATTTCAGGGACATCGTCTACAGCAACGTTCCCGCAGCCGAAATAGTCCATGAGCCACAGCGTTTGGGAGACCGAGGAAAGCGCCCTGCAAGCGAGTTATTCGCCCTCTACACGATGTGCACTAGATTTGGCTGGTAAGGAAACCCCGGAGGTTTTTTTATAAACATTGTGTACAGTGCAATCGTTCAAAATCGCACACAATAGTAGCAGACGTGCATAAAATCCGTCAGCATCCTAACAAATCATCAAGTTTTAATAGGCTCTCAATGTAATGCCATGAATATGCCAAAAATGATCATCAAATATGTTTAACGCCTGTCCTTCCTCCAATCATTCAGGAAGCGGAACGCCCTCCAGAACGCCATTGTGACAAACCCCCAGTGCTTGGAATATATGAGAGATTGGTTGCCCACCAGCAGGAACGCGCTCAAGGCGCTGTCCAACGACATGGCAGAAGCAAAGAAGAGACTGAATTGGACAGGTCCAGATGTGAGGGGGATTCTATCGGAGGAAGAGGTCAATCGCGTGAGTATTAAATTCCGTAGGACCAAGGGTGTGTAGGGGAGGTTTGCTTGCAGAGAAATGTTTTTGAATTTTTCGTTTTCCACCGTCTCATAACTTCCTCGCGCTCGTTATTATACATCCTATATTCTTAAATTTCTATAAAATAAAAATATTCAAAGCCATTTACCCTCAGAAAATGGATATGTCTGTTAATGAAGGTCCGGTGTATGCGGATTTAGAATCACGAATGATCGGTATATTTCATCTTAACGTCATTACAATTATGCTGATCCAACTGATGTGGCTCGTACGCTTAATGGGATAATAACAAGATGTGAATAAGATTACTGAATCATGGATCTTCTTATGGATCTTCTTCTTCACATAGTTGTTCTTGATCGGATGTAATTTTGTATTTTGGTTCATGTATCTTTGTGAGCATTAAGATAACAATTAGATTATTGCATGTGCACTGAATTCTTGGTCCCTAGTGGGCACTAAATCATGTAACAAATTGTGCACTAAATAGTGTTGAAAAATGGGTCCCTAGTGGGCACTAATGAGTCCCTTGGAGGGCACTAAATCGGATTGAAGGTCCTAGCGGGAACTGGACGACGTCGGTGTGGTTGCTAGTTGGACTTGTACGTGAGGGCTGGCATGTGGTTGCGGCGGCCGCTACCAAAGTACGGGTAGGACGTCATCGGGGCGCTGTGGCGGTTGTGGTGGGGGCTGTTGTTGGCCATGAACATTCTCGCGAAATCGATCTCTGATGCCCTCTCTCTGGCCCTCTCGGCCTTGTCCTTGTACCTGGCGGCTTCCTCCCTTGCGGAGTGCAGCTGCCTCTCAAGGGAGCTGGTGATGGCCGCGTGTCCCTTCTCAAGTTGGTTGAGCTCCCTGATGTGGTCCTTGTTGGTGCTGTCAATCTCTCTCCTGGCTGACTCCAATTCAGCCAAGTTGCGGAGGGCGTCGAACGGGCTTGCGAACCATCTGTTGTAGCAAACCTTGCAGATGATGGCGAAGATGACGGCGAGCGCGAAGGCAATGAATATGGCGAGGGAGGCGCTGCCGATGGCGGTTGCGTTGGTGAAGTGGATGTCGAAAATCCTGAATCCGCCGGATTGGTTGTTCTGAGCCCCGATGATGGTCTGGTTCATCATCTCCTTCCTGACGTTCTCCGCCAGCTTCATGCACATCTTGAACTTGCCCATGTCCATGTCGTCTTCCTTGTCTGCTTTGGAGGCGAATCCACCCATGTTGTGCTTCTTGTCATTGAAGTGGAGGTGGATGCGGACGGTGACGTTGGATGAGTGATGCTGAATGCGGAGGGTGAAGCGGTATTTATACTGCTTAACAGGAAAGGGAAGTGTAGCAGCGATGATTGCTGCTGGCCGTGCGACGGTCAGCTTAGCAACCCTTCCAATAACTGGTTTTTCAGCGTCGCTTGGGGCGATTGACAGCAGTGTGTTAATTTTCGTAACGGTTTCTTTGATGAGCTTCTTCCAGTCCTCCTTCTTCTTCTTGATTCTGGCGCTCCTCCTGGGCACTGTCTCCATCGGTTGGACCTCAGCCTGGTCCAGGTCGTCAAGGGGGATGTCGTCCCTGTTGGGTTCGCCCGGGGCAGGCTCGTTGGCGGCGGTGTCGGGTGCGGGTTTGATGTGGCGGCGGTTGCGTACCATGACCCTGCCGAAGGGGTCTTTGAGCACGTATGAGCGGCCCTTGGCGCGGGTGCCGATGACGGTGGCGTTGATTGAGAACTTCTTGT
>LR140709.1:0-15369 GCA_900659605.1 Tisbe holothuriae | reverse complement strand
TGGCTTTATTTGAACCCAAATGGCTTTATTTGAGATGGAAAATGGCTTTTTCCGAGTAAAAACATCTGGCAACCCTGTTTAAGCGGGTTTCTGTCTTTACTTTCTGAGGTTACTTCTTTTGAACTTGATAATTTTATATTTTTCTTGACACTGAATAGTGAAAAAGTGAAACTAACGATAACATACTAAAACTAAGTAAAGTGTAAAAAGTTTAATATTTCATTCAACTATCAGACATTTCATAGCTTTGTCAACTTGACCGATCTAGCAAAAACTTTGCAGTTCCCACCATGCCCCTGTTTTCCACACTTTCAAACGGTTTTTAATGCCCCCTCTTTTATTGACATGCCATGAAACACTAGATATAAAAGACGTAAGTGATATTGGGAGATATTTTTGCCAAAAGGGGGAAAGTTTGAACATGACGAATGCAGTTGAAAGTAGAAATGAAACACAACTCCTGCAGTTGATTGGACAAGGAAAGTTTAGGTAGTCTCTTATATTAACCTTGGGTAGAATGATACTTTCATATGTACAGGGTGTTTTTATTCATTTGTCCGATTTTATTTGGCTGTAACTCAGCTGCTTTACAACTTAGAGAGCTTCCAAGGGTATCAAATGAGAGCTAAAGAAGGGAATATTTTGCTCAATATGTTTTTGGTAAAATTTTATATCTAGATTTAATAATTATTGGATCTATCCTGAGCAGGGCCAATATTAAATAAAAATAAAACCAAAATTTAGAAAACATAGTTTTACTACAAAAATGACATATACTATTAGTAGAATAGTTTGGAGATGTCTCTAAAGGTCATATGCAAGCCTCTCAAAATCATTAGATCCTATTTTATTATCAAAAATTGCATTTTCATTTTTGCCATTTTGGCTACTTTTTGGGCAGGTATATTTACCCAGCTTTGATTAAGGGCTGCCAGGTGTACTGAAATATATAATTTCAAAATAATAAATACATCAAAAAAATATTCCCGTTTGCATCTTTCATTTGCTGCCCTTGGAAGGTCAATAACTAGGGTAAAAATCTAAGCTACAGCCAAATGAAATCGGACAAATGAAAAAAACACCCTGTATGTAGTAACATAAAATGGATGCGCAAATACAAAAGCATCTTTAATATTGATAACTTAGCCTTGAACATGTGACAACATCGGTTATGCAGAGTCTTTATATCTACCCGTGAAAAAGCTCCACATTTTTCATAAAATTGTTACTTTAAGAATTTGGTTTAATGGATTTTTCAGAGCCTGATTATTACATTATTTTAGCCAGCGAAAAAGTATTTTGCGACTCGTAAGTAACTCACTTGTGCTACGTAGTTCCCTTTACGCAGTTAAAGGAACTAGTGCTAGGTAGTGTGGTCTGGAGCAATCTTTAGGTCTAGTAAGTGGTAGAATAAACATGATTGTGAAACATTGGACGCAAGAAAAATCACAGTATTTTGGGTCTAGCCCTGGATTTTTAAGGAAACATTTTATTATTTATATCTGAACCAATTTCCAATGCATATTATTTACTCATATCACAAATACCTATTAATGCATCCAGTCCTAAAATATTTTGATTATATGTGTTTACATTATGTACATACTCTATCGAAGTTGTATATATTTAAAAATATTTACCCGTACTGCTGCTATCAATATTAAACTTTCCCGCGCTACCGCTATCGGGTCCGCCGCGTCCGGTCGCGATCGACCCAAGAGCGTAGAATGAAGATATAAAATTTATATCTTCCTTCTACGCCTAGAGGAGAGATTGATATTGTTTCACAATATCAATCTCTCCCTAGAGTGGCGGTTGGACTTTAATCGAAAACCGGTTTCGTGCGCAGTGAAGGTGCGCAGTAGATATTTTGATGTACTGTATAAGAAGATTAATAATTCAACTGATGGGTGACTTTAAGATCATAGGCAGATTCAAGTTGATTGTGTATTACTACATATGCTTAACTCCATAGACGGCAGTGAAGGTTCAACAAAGTGTCTAAAATGGTTAGGGAGTATCTTAACAATATAAATACATCAATGACATCAACTACTGTTTTATTCTACGGCATCTCTCGCTCCGCTACTAAAGAAAGGAAACGTTTAACACCAGAATAGAGTGTATTTTTTAGAATGCTATAAATAAAAATTAGTTTATACAGTTGTCATTTTATCACGATTTGTCATAGTATGTCAGTTTAAGGAAAATAAGCTGACTTTTTGATTAAACTGCTACCGCAGAAAAGAGTGTACAAATAAGAGACCGATCTCTCCGTGCTATATTAACCATGCAAAAAAGTGCACAAGGGATTCGTGCAGAAAAAGGCGCCAATTCTTTGCGAATAGGGATGCTATTACCTAATTTACCTTAGCGGAATTGTACGCCAGAATGAGCAAGCCAAGAGTAGTAGTATTAAATTAACATGATATGACGATACACATGAGACGTAAACCTGTACCTATATTTTTGGTAATAAAAACGAGGATGTTCTTTTGAAGAAATTCTTCTTTAGTTTGAATTCTCTCTTAGATTAAAAACGGTGTCCCTAGCTAGGCCGATAAGGGTGAAGCGAAGAAATTTAAAAGGGGGCTTGCCTCAAACTGGTGGAAGAGGTCGAGGAGGACGAAGGCCGAGGCGCGAGGGCATTTAAAACCGGTAATTTTACCATTACTTTAGTAAATATAAGCGTTACTGGATGAAACGAGTCCCTTGCCATGCTCAGTAAAGCTTGTTACCCTTAATTAACAAACTCAGTCATTTTCAGGCAGCAACTATCAGACCATGGATGAGAGCGCCGACGCCACCTGGGGTGACCTCAGCACTCGCGACGATGACCCAGACATTGACTCGTCTACAGCAGAGGCTGAGCTGCTGGATGAGGTCTTTGGGCCTCAGCGGCAGATATCCCTGCCGAGCCTAGATGTACTATGTGTACTGATGAGTCACCCTCGGGAGGTGACGATGCTCGTGGCGCTGGTGATGCTGGTCGTCCTCGAGGTGCTGCTGCTGTGCTCAGGTAGGATGGAGTAGCAATGTTATTATGTTAACAAAGGGCAATTCCATTCAGCACGGTTTGTAAGCGTTGATGAGGAGGTTGGTGACAAGCCAGATCCTAATCCAGATTATATGAGAACATTGCCTTGGGTCCTAATTAAAACCCTGAATAAAGTCAATAGTAGCCTTAATTTCATTTATTTCAGGTCACATTGTCTTCCTCGTCGTCATCGTCATTCCCTAACCACACTGGACCCGTCCGCAGCTTAAAACCAAATACTACACAATGGTTTGGGCTGTACTAGAACGGACGTACTGCCCCCGGTGCCTGAAATTGACTTGTCAGTTTAAATATCTACGATAGAGAAGATTTCGTGTATGTGAACTGTGGAATCTCCGCTTCTATCTTAGATATTTACACATGTCTGTCTGCTAAAAAGTCATAAAAATAAACGAAACTACAAAATATCTCCAGTGCTTGATTATTCATTTATAAAATATAATGTGTGACTATATTATCCTACATAGATCTGTCACAAAATTAGCTAAGCAATAATAAAGTAACCCACCACTAATTACAAAGTGGCCACCGGGTCAGACGGCACGACGCCAAATATATCGAGTGGGCCTTTTTGCAAAAATCCATGTGCACACAATCGGGCAGTAGCAGTAAGGAGTGCTATTATGTGTCTTCCTTAACAATACTCCCAAAAAATTACTTAAAGATTGAGGATAATATTAACTGTAATTGCTGTATGATCTACACTTTATTATAATAGTAATGGCGTATTTACCGTGTATATAAGTGTTCTTAAACTGAGCTCCTGAGAAGATTTAAAATCGCAAATCACTGATTCAATATATCCATTCTTGTAATTTTCTTTCGCCCCTACATGCATGACGAAATCGAATATACAGTAGAGTGGCTGGAGCATAGAAGTAGGAATATATATACGGTTATATATATTAAAATTCTTTGGGCTGGAGAAGCAACACTTCCTCCGCCTCCGCCTCTTTCTCCTCCCCTTTTTTCGTCTTCTTCTTCTCCTTCTTTTCTTCTTTGCGGCCGGTAAGCAAAGCAGCCCATTGAGGAGATTTGCATTGAGCCCATGGGAGGATCAGCTGCATCTTGACTTTTGCAACAAGTGAATCGAAGAGACGAGTGTTTCAAATGGATGAGCCGATGGATGTCGACGCCCCCGATGGCGAGGTCGACGTTACTCAGGGCCCCTGGGGCGAGGACAGCTTGGCGGATTCTGCGCAGAATCAGTAATGAAATAGATATATGCATATGGGGTAGGGGTCCGAAATCGAATTTGGAAAAATCGGAGGCGCGTAAAAATCGGCGGAGCCTCCAATCGAAGGGTAAAATAATCATTGTGCTGTAGTAAATCAGAGGGTGTAACATCGTAGAGGCTAACAATCGTAGAACATATTATTGGTTTATATTGGGTGCATTTTTTCATTACTTTGGTTAAATCTGTTTTAAAGTCGTACATGAAACGTTACATGATTAGCAAGTAAAGGATTAATATGTGTCATGTATGACTTTAAAATCCAGAATGATGTAGGGTATTTTATTCTTTGAACTGCATTAATTGTGCTTCAAAAGCAAAATACAAGTATGTCTCATGTGTATAGGCATAGACCAGTGGTCTGTGGCATAGGTAAAGTGCTTCTAGAATGGCTTCTTTAAAATAAAGTAATTATGCTACAAAATATGTCTCATGTACAAAGGTAAAGTGCTTCTAGAATGGCTTCTTTAAATTATAGTAAATGTGTTAGGTGCAAGCACAAATATGTCTCATGTACAAAGGTAAAGTGTTTCTAGAATAGATTCTTTAAATTAAAGTAAATGTGTTATGTACAAGCACAAATATGTCTCATGTGCAAAGGTAAAGTGCTTCTAGAATGGCTTCTTTAAACTAAGATAATTATGCTGCAAGAGCAAAATATGTCATGTACAAAGGAAAAGTGCTTAACTAAGATGGCTTTTTTAAACTGATGTAATGTGTGAGTGCAACAGCAAAACTGAAGCCATTAATTTTGCTACAAGAGCAAAATAAATATTGTCTCATGTACACCGGTAAAGTGAAGTAACTTCTTGGAAAATGACTGAAACCCGTGCTATGGTTGGCATGTTTAGTTCAGGACTTGTCTTAAATTCACAAGTAAATGTACATAAAATTATCAATCGATTGAGCAGTCACAATGTCAGTGCACACAAGGTATTGAAGAGTCATATACAGTACATGTATGAACACAAGTCATTAGGGAAATTTCTTAAAGTGCAAATAAGGGCAAAGTAGCAACTGAAAAGTCATACATGTATAATAGTCATTGGCCATTGCTCGGGATCACCACTGACCTTTGATGTAAATGCCACCCAAAATACTTTCATGCATAACATTGTCATGCACACTGAGGTTTAAAGTGAAGCTGAGCCTTGCAAGTTAATACCAATTCATACGTAGCATGAGCAATCACTCTAACAGTCTGACTTGAGGCATTATTAACTTTGCAAGTGAAAGTCAACTGACATTTTCATGCATAGCAGATTATGCACACTGAGTCACTGAGATTGTGCATTGAAAGTATAGCCTGGCCTTGTAAGTGAATACCACCTGCCGCATTCCTTTCATGTATGTACAATGAGTTAAAATTTAATAAAGTTGCAAGTACTTTGTGTATTTTAATGGGACACATGTCATTGAGTCTTACTGGAAAGTATGCATAGTCAAACATTTTGTTAATCTACCAAAATATATGGTTAAATTAGCATCAATCAGGCGTATGATACTTGATAGATATCATAATTTATCCCATTTATGGTATACGACTTTTGTATCAACGATTTGATACAGCTCCGACATTTCACTTTATACGATGTTGGTACACTCCGATTTTATTGCAGCTCCGATTTTTTGCCCCGCGATTTTTAAAATTGCGATTTCGGACCCCCAGATCATGCATATGTGTATATATGTTGAGCACATACGTCAAAATGTACACACTTTTGTTGAAACAATGAAGTGCCACATCTTGGAAAAGTAATTTATTAGCTACTAACGATGATGAAGTATATACGGTACATGTACTCGCTAACATTGAACCAATGAGATGAAGAGACTGACTGCTGAGGAACTTTTTGATGCCCTCCGGGCCTCCCCTTCTATTTTTCCTCCTCCCTCTCGTCAGATGTTTTTCTCAAATCTACCAATCAGTGAGCGACTCTATAATTCATTCTTCTGCTTTCAGACTCCTAAGGAATGCGCGTGAAGCTGAAGCGGACGTTCTCGACGAGTGGCAGCATCACCAGGAAGACTTTGGTCGCCGCGCCATCTATCCGCTGTATGCGGACCCGGGGGAGAGAAGGAGGACTTTCCCGGGCCCACCCAACGATCATGCCTACGCTCAGCTAGGCATTCAAACCGAGGGGCTAGTCAAGGCTGGATACTTCTATAGGGGTAAGGAGGAGATGCATGCCATTATTATTGCAGCCTGGATACTCATCCCATGCTATCTAATTCTACTCTCTCTATGGGCCTATAATTAATATTCATAGGTCTACTGTTTATTCTGTGTTTATTTATTATACCGTAGACCCATTGTAACTCTATTTGTTGGTTGAAAAAGTCCATGAGTCTCTAAATGTGTTTATTATAGACCCGTAGATTATATAGGAAGAAATTAGATTATATGTCCATTGCAGACAATCCCTACAAGGTGTCCTGCTTCTCCTGCGGAGTAGACGTTAACCCAGCTCTGCACCCCGTTCCGTGGCTTGCCCACGCCTGGGCGCTGCAGGAGGCGCCTGACGGGCCAGGACGCTGCGACTTCTTCGCTGCCTGCATGGGCCCAAGGCTAACCAGGCTCCTGTCGGACAACAAGATGGCGGAGCTGACGGATGCCTACCACCAGGCCTTTGATGTGGCTCTGTGAGAAGGACAATGGCTGACATAGCACCTGGAGAACTGATGTACAATGCATTTGTCATTTATATTTTGGTATATTTGTACGAGGTACCACAAATAAAAATGTATTTTCATTGTTGCATTAGAACAAAATTATATATTCCTGTGCTGCCATTCGTTTGTCCCTTGCTTTATTATCATCTCTAAGATCACTATAATTATCACTACTCAAATGACCGATGCGTTCAGAAGTCGATGCTCAAATTATTTCATTTCCCTGAAATTTAAAAGGGAGTTCATTATGAGAATCTAACATCTAACTAATCTGTTGTATACAATGTACATTGATTTATCGTTTGTAAATTGCATATACGAGTTTTAATCAATATGAAAAAGAGTCAAGATTAAAGAGATACTTTAGCGTTGCAACTTTTACATTAATTAAACACTGTAAAATAACCGGCAATGTACTCTTTTGACTTTCCCGCTCTTTTCTTGCTTCTCACTTCCCCAATACGCCTTCAGGAAAGGATCACCATATTCATCCACAAACAAATCGATAATATATTTATGAAGATCGGAAAATTGGTTTTAATACTATACGCTAGCATGCCTATATATTTTTAAATTCTCATTTTGATATACACTCACTTGGCACGAGATCTTTTACTTGTATCATAGTGTTTGACTACAATTCTTCTTCTTCCACTTGACCATATTAAGTTAATGTCACCCCTACCACGGTTTTTCTCTTTCAAAATAGGTTTTCTTCCTTTAGTGGAAGCTGCTGGGAGAGGATAAGAACTGTAAAGAACATCTGTCAAGACCATCCCGGCTTAATCACCTTAATTTGTAATTAAAAGGATATATTGTGTCTAATTAATTGCTCAAAATGAGCGCCCTCTTGTTCTGGGGCTGCGCCTTGACCGCTTTTGGAGCACCGTTCTGGCTTTTCGTCCTCACCATCGCTGCAGATCCGGTTAAGATCATTGTGCTGATATTAAGGTAAATGAGGGCAATTATGTTATTATTTATTGATATAATTATCACGCTTCACTCGACTTGAGTATTTTAAACTGCACATTAGTTGCAAATTTGCGTACACAACACATAATTGTGCCATCCGTCAGGATAATAGACATATCCGTCTATCTCTGAAAACATTATTTTAGATACGAGAATGGGATTTTGTAAACATAGTATAATTAACCTCTTCTTCCAGCGCCTTCATTTGGCTCCTCTCGCTGCTCTTCTCCTCTCTGCTCTGGTGGGCGGTGATGCCGCTCAAGGACGTGCCCGCATTCGGACTCGTATTTGCGGTTATTTTCCAGGTAAATTTAAACAGCAACAACATTTAACTAAACTCGACATTTAACTTGTCAAATTCAAAATGTAATTTCATTTTAGGAGCTGTTCCGCGCCGGCACGTGGTTCCTGTTCAAGAAGGCTGACGGGGTCCTCAGGAAGATTACAGAGAATGAGAACACGAGGATATTCCAGAACAAGCATACACTGGCATACGGTAGGAACAATAACCAATCCTAGGACGAAACTTCTTACACTCTTCTATGATAAAAATCATAAAATTGTAAACAATTACTGAAATTATGATTTATTTTCCAGTTGTTGGCCTTGGCTTTGGCATCATGTCCGGCCTGATGTCCCACGTGAACGTCCTCGCCGACTCTCTCGGCCCCGGCGTGCTCGGCTGGTCCGGCGAGAGCCCGCTCTTCACCCTCGTCTCCTCCTTCCTCTGCCTGGCCGTCGTGCTCTCGCACATCTGCTGGGGCGTCATCACGTTCGCCGCGCTCAATGAGCGGCGCTGGCTGGCGCTGGCCTACGTGTGGGTGGCACATCTCACGCTGTCGTTATTCGTAAGTACAAGATTATTGTAAACAAGGATATAATTTATAAAGAAGTCTCATAGCAAAGGTCTAAAGATCTGCAACTTTGCATGTACATGTACGCAATATATCTAAATCTTATATAGCGACAATACAAGTAAAACTGTCTCATGTAATATGCTTCATTCCAGACCCTGTTCAACCAGAACGCCGTTTATGTGGCATCCCTAATCCCCGTGTACCTGGTTCTAGCGCTGTCCGCGGCGGGCGCATTCCACATGGCCGGCGGCCGTGTACACAGGCTCAAAAGCTGCTTAAACGCATTTAGCCGCGGCTCAGCGCAGCAGCCTGCTGGCACCGAACAGGCGCAGTAGACACGTTGCCGGATCAGATGTTCAATGTTCAATGTCATCATGTAGCTTTGTACTTAACCAAACTTACCAAATATATCAAATGTAATAAAGTCTTAATTGAAGACGGAGTTTTTATATACAGATAAAAGAAGTTAATAACGGGGTTTTATAAGAGTTATATCTAAAATGTCTTGCTTTTATCCTCTATAAAGATTTCAGCCACGTTCACTTAAAAGGAGATTGAACGGTTTTCTCTTCTTCATTTTGTGCATTTATGTCTAAACTACAGGAGTGTTCAGGGATTCAGATTTTCTACCTTGCTCCGTTACTGGCTATCTAGAATAACTTTAGTTGCATAATTCCGAGATCCAACTAACCTGATTCGGAAAAGTAAGTTATTGCCTGTGGCTTCAGTTCTTCGGGTTAGTTTGGAGACGCTGAACATTTGATTCGGGTTCCCTACTCGATAATTATAAAAAGTCCTGTAGGTGAGATTTGGAACTTAAAGAGAGTTGCATTTGGCTAGTTTTAAGATGCCAATTTTGAACGAAATGAGTCTTCCCTTTTTGCTCCTTACCTCTCAAGATAATACCATATGGGAAAACTTTCTAAACCGTCAAGTCAGCAGATTTTTTTCCAAAAATAAAATCTTCCCTTATTGCAGCCAAATTGGTTTTCCCTCTTGAAATATAATCTGCTTGTATTGGATCCCAAGATTTCAAATATTCTTATAACATGCTTAATATGTTAAGTGCTGCCATAGTTAAGAAAGTCTGCAGCATTTAGACTCTTGTTCCAATAAGTCTACAAAAAACATTATAACAATCAGCGTCATTCCTGTCATGTTACTCAGCAAGAAAACACCTGAATCGCATGCACTTTTGTACAGTAATGTTATTCCCATTATACAGCAATTCATTCTGTCTTATCTCAGAATGTGCCGTCATTCTGAATCCACAGTGCTAGTCCGTCTCTCTAAATTCTGAATCCACTGTGCCCATCCGTCTCTCTAAAGGACGTGTGACGGAGACAAAGACCTCCGAGATGATGGATGGGATTCGGAGACAGAACGTTAACCCTCCGAATATAAACAGTATACCCTCCAAAGAAGATTGAAAATCCTCGTTAGCATATAGAATATTTTTATTGTATGACACTCTTAAAAAATTGTTATGGCTTCTGGATGATGCTATTAATTAGTTTTGTTTTCGTTCCATTTGGATCTCCTATATAATTAAACCACTGGTTTCCAAAACATTAAAAGCATAATCTAACATATTAAAAGAGCATCTTGTACATTAATACCAAGTAATACAAGTAATACCTATTCTATGTTCGAAGTGTTTTAGCGAAATGAATGCCATTATTTTGTTTCCGTCATTTCTTGGTCAATAGTGTCCAATAATCATTGATTACAGGAAAGGATTAAGTAACCTAATGATGAAAAAGTTCATGGATAACATACTACATAAACCGAATAGATGCCAAATAAAATATAATTTCACGTGCCTGTAAGAGATGAATTTACTTCTAATACATGAATCTAGGTACAAAACAAGTAAATGCCATAAACCTTAGTATTAATACAGTAAAATTCGATGCTTAGAAGGTTTACTCTCCCTGCATCTGAGCTTACGTCCTAATCTGGGATGCTTCATGATGAGCCGCACTCCTTTCATTTTATTGGACTCCTTAATCCTTTCTTGTAATAAATCTCTGTGGGAATATGTAAAACATCATGAAAAAGTACAAAGAAAACGTTTTAATTAGACACATGAGCAAGTGTTTTAATAGAGATATTTCCTAAGTATTTATTGAGTTGAACCAACTGTAGAAGTCTCATCATGTTTTTTTCTGACCCAAGTAAATATGTTTATAGATCCGGGGTTTTGTTAGTATTGCAAGTACTTTAGGTGCACATCCGGTTCTAGAACTATTTTGGAAGGATAACCTACTTCCAGGAATAACTGTAGCAGGATATTATTCTTGTATTACTCTTGCTACCACTTCATCGGAGAAGATGGGAAGGGAGAGAAGAAAGAACATCTCTCTCTTTCTTTCTCTCTCTCTCTCTCTCTCTCTCTCTCTCTTTCTCTCTCTCTCCTTCTTTAGTCTTCTACTCTCTCAGACCAATTTCAGTTTTTGCTCACACCCAGCCATATACTCCTAAAATGGCTCTTTTTGCTCATGTACTCACACACACTTTGCAGTTTCCGTCAAAGCTCCGACAAGACTTAATTGGATGAAGAAATACATACTTTATTAGGAGTTAAACCGTGAATATTAAAGTCTATCCCTATTCCCTACAATGTAATTAAATGAACAAATGTCCTGGTCGGGTTCGTTTCTACGATCGACGAAAGGGTAATTTTAGAACCAGTTCCCTGAGGAAGGAAATTGCCCGCAGAGAAATTGAGAGCCTCTCTTTCTTTCTTCCGAATGGGTGCGCAAAAGACTGAATGGCTCAAGTGCTATAGAGGTGATTACATAAGAGATTAAGAAAAACCGATTTAACAATAAATTGAACCAAACGATGAATTATTTTGTCGTCTGGTCAATTTGTATGAAAAGCTTAAAAGCCAGATGGAATCGTCTTCTTGGATTATTTATGCATTTAAAATGTGTTATTGACAAATGATTAATTCTAGTCACCTTGCATTTTGACGGTCGACAATTCTAGATGTATTGGCTTAACGTATCATATTGATCATAATGGGCTTCTCATTATTTGGCCACATTTTCCCTCTGAACCATGATATTCTTTTTGCAAAAGCTATCTCATTTTCTAGGTATATTTCCTCCCGAATCACTAATAGACCACATTTACTAAATTAAAAGCTCAATCATAGCAGGGGAAAAGCCTGGCAAAATATCCATACTCATTATACAATGAGGCGTTAATAACATAGTTTCTCCTCTGTAATATACTGCTTAATATCAAATTAGCATTCCTTGTTGCAGTTCTGCGGTTCCCAGATGAACAATATACGGCAAACTTTTTACCTTACAAATCCTGCAGTTTTTTCTACCCTTTATTATATAATATTATCCGATGTTAGGAATGACCAATTGTTTCCCGTCAAAATATAAGGAAGGTAGGGAAAGAAAGGCAATAAGGCTAATGCTGATAAGGGGAACAGAGGCCGGAAGGTTCAATTAATTAGAGAGGCCTTTTTACCGTTTGGCCGCGAAAAGGGGTTCTGGATGCAAGAGGAAAAAGTCTAGTAAGCATAAAGCCTTTGGAATGATACTTGATGCTCCTGTATTTTTGATTGTTTCTTCGCTGTTTTTGCAAGAAACTACTCCACAAATAGCAAATCCTAGAGGGACAGAAAACAAGTCTAAGAGTCCTGACCGGTCTTAGTAAAAAGTCCTCTGATACAAAAGAAAATGAGACTCTTTTTCCAAGGAGGAACTTGCCGGTTGTGTGTTAAGGCAACTGTTACACAGGCAGTTCATTGGCCTAACAGTCATAAATGAGCTATACTTTATGTTATGCCCATGTCCAACTTTAGGCCAAGTTTCCCATTTGCCTTAATTTTTGCAACAGTGGCTTTATCCTACTCTTCAAAGACTCCCATCCAGGTCCACAACTACAACAATTCCTTCCTTCTACAACTGCCACTACTAAGGGCCATGAAAGCTTTTTGAACGGCATAAAGGGGGTAAAAGAAAAAGAAGCCGTGTTCCTTTTGATTCTGCTTTGAAGAGAGCGCAAGAAAGGTGGCTAGAGTCTTTAGACGTCTCTCCCTCTCTCTCTCTCTCTCTCTCTCTCTCTCTCTCTTCAGTGGTAGCATAGACTTCGAGCTGTGCGGACAATAATATCCTTGTCTAGTGTACGTAATAGTCAAAAGTAATCCTCCTAATGACGACATTCGCGCCGGCAGCAAGACGAATGGACCGCATTAGAGGTGATATATCAGGTGGAGTGCAATGATACTGAGTGCTTCTGATGTGATGATAATAACAAATAAGTCGTTGAATAAGAGTGGGTGCAAATTGAGCTTGTGGATTATGATGCTTGTGCGGTGAATGTGCTAATATTGAGGCAGGAATCAGAAAGTTTATAATGTCAGAATGAGAGGAATTGTGTCACTTTCGTTGGTAATAGGGTCCAAATAGTGATATAATGTGCATAAAATGGTTTAGACCCACAATTAGCTACATCTGTGAGTTTCCCTGAGACGAGAGCAAGGCTTTCAAAGATTTTCGAGGCATCTTGGTTGTAAAAAACTGCCTTCTTTTTTGGCGCCTAAAGCAAAAACATACATCATCAAAATGCCTCTGCAGCTGCTGCTACTGCCGGGCTGCCAGCTCTTCGCCGTTGTTGCTAAAATGGTGTTTGTAGCGGATATCATTTATTGTTTACTTTAATGCTCATATGGTATAAAAATTGCTTTAAAATACTTTTTTACCTACCAAGCTGCATGTTTTAATACTTTTCCAAATACGATGACTTGCTTTGCACTGAAAGAACCCTTTAAAAACTTTCCTAACGTGAGAAAAAGAAAGTGTGTAAACGTTTTCAAACGCGGTCTTCTATCCTCAAGTAGAGATGGGTTTCTTAAAAGGTTATCAACATATAGACGCCTTTCAGCAAGAAACAATATCCTCCATAGATAACTGAGCCTATCTGGACTGAATATACAAATAAAGGGATTTTAGAAACCGTAATCCCGATCTAGTTTATATTTCTCTTGTGTTCTTCTTTGTTGATGCTCGATTGAAAGCTTGTTTGGACTGTGTCTAAGAACCAAAAAAGATCAAGACAGAGGAAGAGAGAGAGAGAGAGAGAGAGAGAGAGAGAGAGATGATATTAGGCGAAATACCAATGCTGATATTGAAAGAAATTTAAGAATGAAACCATGTATATTATGTATTTTATACGTAGTCTAATGCGGCTAAATAAATATCAGAATGCGGCTTTTTCTAAGAGGATAGCTACCTACAGTAGATCCATATGTAGATGATACCTTTAAAAGATATTCCGACAAAAAAAGCAAAACCATTGTTCTACATATGACATTGTGGCAGTAATAACACCCAGGCCTCAGATACTGTAGTTATATGCTGACTAATGCTGTCATAGACGACTGAAATTTAGTGCTCTATGATGCTGCTAATGTTTAATGTTAATTAAGCTTAATTCAATTGGAAATTTAATATTATGAATTAATTAACCAAGACATATACACCCAAACTCCTCCGGCATTCACTTTAGATAATATACCAACTGCTATAAATTTTACTTACTTATATCTAAAGTTCCTTTTTCCCTCTTCCACATGAATGTTCATTTTCTGAGAAAGAATTTCAATCTTTACATTCTTCTTCTTCTTCTTCTTCTTCTTCTTCTTCTGCTTGCCATCTGACACATTCTGTGGCAATGTGTCAAAAGTTGCTCGCATTTTTCTACATTTATCTTTTGTGGTCGACATATAAAAGGCATTAATACAGTTACAGTTTGTTCTTCATTTATGTAATGAGTAACTGTGTATAATGCAACAAAGCAGTTAGATAAAACTGTATCCAAAATCGGTAATATGAAAGATTGTAGATAGCACCAGGAAATGAGCTAAGTAAAAATATAGTAGAATAAGCCTGACTGTTTGGGTTTTTTAATATATCTTCTCGCGTGCAGGTCTTCCCTCCTTTTCTCTTTTAACCCCGATTTCAATTTTCTTAATCAAGGACTGTTAGTATTATTAGGAAATGCTGAGACTTTTAAAATATGTTAAAGGTCATTGCATCGTGTCCTTTGACTTCATTTCACCTTATAACTTCATGCCGGACCGTAAATTAAGTTGACATTTTAAAACATACAGCTTTCACCCCTGAGCATGGTCCAAAAATTTGAATTTGTTGAATAAGAAATCTATGATTGAATATATACGGTATATATATTGTAAACGGCAAATAAAATATTTTCTAAACCTTTCCCTTGCTACTCTAATGTTCTCTAAGAGCGCTCCTACACAGGGGTTTTCTGAAGGAAAAAAACCCGGTTTTTTTTCCTCCACTCAGTCTTTTTTTCGGCTAAGTGAGCCTAAGTCCCAAACAATAACAACAGCACTTGAAAGCTGAGCTGCCTGAGCTTGAACAACCAGACCATCGAACTAATACAAGGGGAAAGGAAACTACACACAGACAGACAACACTGTACTCATTCTGTATTTTTCTTTGACTCAGCTTTGAAGGGACAATCTCCTTCTCCCCTTTATATCACCCAACCTATTACCAAATGGCTCTTTTTACATGAGT
>LR140708.1:0-15371 GCA_900659605.1 Tisbe holothuriae | reverse complement strand
GCCTTGGAGACTGTAGAATACACTTACTGCCGTACAAAAAAGTACGATAAATACATGTAACCACGACAATCAATGTCGAGTCTTAGAGAGCTAATTAACAAGCATGCCAGAAATTTAGACTTATTATTAATAGCTTATGAACAATCCTGATATACTTTCCCTATTCGGTATTTCCTTGCGCCGACTTCACGCAACCTTCATTTTTCTCTCTCCAGCGGCCTTTCCTTTCTCCTCCTACGATGAAGAGTCCGATCTGCTGCTCGGCATCACCGCTGAAGGTCCCTGGGTGGGAGTCAAGAACCACAACTTTGTCTTGGAGGAGAAGTAGGATTTATTCCAATTAACTATAAATTTCACGATTAATAATGTTCTTCAGAGTGCTTCCAATGTCGTGGGCTCACTTCTGCATCTCGTTCTCATCGGAAACCAAGAGTCTCATCGTCGCCAGAGACGGAATCATTGCTCTCAACGTTACAAACAACGAGGTGTTTGATTCGAAGCCGTTCAACAAAGGTAGTGAACATTTCTCATATCTGACATTGCACTGACTAAAATGATATTGTTAGATTTTCTGTCCAACCTCGTCCTGGGCCAGCGACAAGCTTCCTTCAGGGATGCCATTCTGTCCTTCTCCGGGGAGGTGTCTGACCTGCACATCTGGAGCCGCCCGCTGAGTTTCACTGAGATGGCTGAGCTGTCCTCTGGCAGGGGGAGGTGTACTAAGCAAGGGACTGAAGATGGCATGACGCGAGGAGATCTTCTAGACTGGGATGGGCAGGAATGGACTCATAACAAGGTTAGACATGACCGGTTGTTGTATATACTGAGACTATGGAGGACGTTCTCCATGACTGAGACCGATGAAAAACTTCTTTACAGGTGACTGTTCGATCTCTGGAATCTTGTTCAAAGGGCGGATCCACTTCCCTCGTAATGTTCCCCGAGAAGCGCACGTTCTCAGCCGCCCGCCTGCTCTGCAGCATCCTCAACGGCAGCCTGGCCACACCCCGTGACCAGCTGGGGAACAACAAACTCTACCACGTGGCCATCGCAAACTTCTCAGTGAGATCGCTTACTTCGATAACAGAGATATTACTATAGGAGTTTTAACAGGTCTGCAATCGGCGTCATTTGGAGTTTGTCTGGCTGGGTATTCAGGATGAGCAGGCTGAGGGTGAGTGGCGCCAGGGAGAGGTGCCGATGGGCGAGGTCAAGGCGAGTGGGTGGCGGCTGCCCTGGGAGCGGAGGCCTCAGGAGCCGAACGGCGGCAGGAAGGAGAACTGTGCCGCTATGAAGAGAGGGTAGGAGAACACTTGTACTTTAAATGACTAAATTCTTGCACGGGAACTTGTACTTCTTTTGTTGTATTCTAGTATTGGAAAAAGTAACTTCTTTTTATTCCTCCCCCATCTTGTAGGAGCAAACTTTTCCCTTCCTCCTCCTCTTCCTCTAACTTCTCCTCCTTTCAATATATATTCAGGTCTTGTTGATATTCATTTGCTAAACTTTCTCTTTCGTGAATTCCAAGGTGGGGAAACTGGCGCCCGACAAAACTACACCACAACGTTGAACTGGAGCTAACAGATCATGATATTTGGTCGGGTCGTCCAGTGTTTCCTAACTTAATTTTCATTGTTTTTCAGGACGGCATTGTCTCTTTTTGAATGCAAATTGGCGGATACTTTCTCCTCTTCTCGAGTTTAACCATTTTATATTCCCCAGTAGCCTGCTGTCATAATTTCAGGCTTGCTTTTAATGCCTGTTGTTCTCACTCTCGTTAAAACTTTCCATTTGAGAAGTGCATTGAACGTAATTTAATTAGGGCTACTTTTGGGGGTCATTTCAAATGAAAGAAACCCTGTTTTTGCTCTGTTAATTTGTGGGTTTACCTTTTAACGAGATTACTTTGGAAAAATATGATGAAATAGGTTTGCTTTTCTTTCTGCTGACCGAGCAAATTTATGATAGGATTTTTAATCAAATTTCCCATATCTTGACGGTACTATTTTTTTCAAGAAGAATTGATGCTGTAATCATATCTGCAAAAACGAAGCTATTGTATATTTTTAGAGGAAATCCTCTTTCTGTTACATCATTAGCTGGTATTTAGACCCCGATTTTCAAGGATGTGTTGAACATCTCTAACCCACTTCCTTGCCAAGAAAACTTTTCTTCTTCATTTTTGCACCCGCAGCAGAAAATTATATAAGCATCAGAAAATGAGTAAAAGAAAGATTTATTATGGAGTGGGAAAAGAAAACCGCAGATTCATGGTCGCCAAGTACACCAATATGAAGTTTCTTTATAACTGCTCACATGTTGCCATTTTATTTCTCACAGACTGAAAATTGGGTAATAAAGCTGCCAAAGACACTCATTTTTTGTACTTTGAGCATCCGCTTCGCCCAATACAACAGTGCAAAAAGTGGAGTTAGTGACATCGGCAGTCTCCAAAGAGTAACAACAACAACAGTTAGGGACTCGAGAGAAATCCTTAAACGACTTCTGTTTCTTCTTCTCCAATTTATAGACCATCCAGTGATGAGGTCTCCGATTGCTGCCTTGTCTGCCTGTGGCTGCGTTTGTTTGTATGTCCTTGTCTACTTCAGTCTGGTCCCCAGGCAGCAGCTCCACTGCTCCTGAGTCGATGTCGTCTCTGAACGCAAAGGCGATTTATTTTCATTTGAACAAAAACGACGAAAAATAAGGACAGGAGAGAGAGCAAACGCAAAAGAAGTTTCTATTCAGCCAGCATCAATGTGGGGTACAGCTGTTGATGTAGCCATAGAAAAGGGGGCTTTTATTGACTCTACCCAACAAGTTTCCCCCTCCTATCCAATATAAACATAAATTTCGAAATCATGGCCAGTCATAAAAGCTCTCCTCACCCAGGGCCAGAAATTGAAGCTATCTCACATTCCACAGCCGCCGAAAACCATTTTATTGCTCCATAATTCAACAAGCCCTTTAAACCCCGTTTTTCCTCCTCCTCCTTCTGGGGGCTATCAAAATGTACACTAGTTTATTCTGACCTGCGCAGATGTGCTTTTTTCACTCCTCTTTTTGCCAGGGATATTGAAAATGAATTTTACATGAGAGAGAGCTTTTTCTCTGCTTTTTTAAGGGAGAGAGTGAAAGTGGCTTGAAATGGGGAGGATAAAAAGAGCTCTTCTTTTACCTCATTTTACAGCTCTGTATTTCAATTGGTTGAAACGAAATGATGATGATGATGATGTATTTATTTTAGAGTGACTGAAAGTGGCAGGAATGGAATTTAAATTTCAATCAGGCCTTCTGTTATTGTCAGCTCGTACTTTCAAATATTAGAATTTAACATGAATTTAAATTCGTGCTTGTATCATCATGTTTTGACCGTTTCTCCGTTTTCCACTCTTGGCAAATATTTGACTTGAAAATGGCTCCTGGAAAGAGTAAAAACAACATGTGTGTATTTTTCCTCTCTGTATTTTATTTCCACGATTGAATCATTTTAAAGGAAAACAACCTTTTCCTGACCAGATTACATAACAATATTTGTTCTTATTCCAGGCGGACCTGGATCGACATTGAATGCTCGTTTCGACTCTGCACCGTGTGTAACTTCTCCTCCAGCCCGACGGTGGAGCACGAAGACACCTCACCAGCTCTACCGTCATCTTCACCGCCTAGGCTGAGGTTAAGAGGTCTCTGTCCAGAGTCTCCATTTGACAGTCACTACACCCTACAGGTATTATTGCAATTATTTTTCCGACATTGTATCTAGCTAGATTGTGTTTTATAGACTGCGAGCGAGAAC
Source organism: Tisbe holothuriae (assembly GCA_900659605.1). Lineage (NCBI taxonomy): Eukaryota > Metazoa > Arthropoda > Copepoda > Harpacticoida > Tisbidae > Tisbe > Tisbe holothuriae. The sequence continues at coordinate 11,575 of LR140708.1, read as the reverse complement.
GAGAATCCCCTTCCGACGCATGGTGGGCGGCACTCATTCAGGGGCTACTTTGGCGGCACCATCAAGTGGGATCCGGTTCATGATCATTGGAGGATGGAGCCAAAGAAAGGTAAAGAGAACTTGAGCAAAATAACACATATTGTTAATTGGTCTTAATTTAGACCTCGTACCTCCCGCCCCGTTCACCTACGCGTTCCACAACAAGTCCCGCGACTACCCCCTCGGCCGGCAAGAGTGGTTCCTAGCCAATGAGACGTCCGCGTGCGGCTCATCCAACGGTGGACGCCGTGCGGCAATGGAGGCGCGCCAGCTGAAGCTGACCACGTGCCGGGCGCATGAGTTCACCTGTGATGACGGAACTTGTATCGGGATGGAGCGGCGCTGTGATCAGAAGCAGGATTGCAGGGCAGACTATTCGGATGAGTTTAGCTGCGGGTATTTAACACATTTTAACGACATAGTACGAAATGCAAGATTAATTGATGTAGGTTGATCTCCATGGACCGGTCCCACTACATCAAGGATTACGCGCCCTCCATCTCCACCTTGTCGTCGGCGTCCACGTACGAGCCGGCCACCGTCCGATTCCGCGTCGAGATCCTCTCTCTGGACGGCGTCCGCGAGCTGGGGCGGAACTGGCGCGTCCAGTTCAGACTCACCATGAAGTGGCTCGATCCCAGACTCACTTTCCACAACCTCAAGGTACGCGGAATTGTAATTATGAGTGAACTTCCTCTGTAAAAACAGTCGGAAGGAGAAAACCCTGGCGACAAGAATGGAGTTTTTAGCAATCAACTTTGTCAGCAACCGGATGAGCGAGCGGAGGTCCAAGGGAAGTCAAGGACTGAAGGCTGCTTCAGTGAGCGGCGTTGGACGGCAGCGAGGTCTATTTTGAACGGAAGGGAGACCGATTGGCCGAGTAAATATTTTCCCAGATTGGAAGAAGTGGAAGAAGAAAGTCAAAAAGATGGATTTTTCTTCTTCGATCTTCTATTCCAGAAGGTCAAGTGAAACTTGAGAGAATTTTGGTTGCTGAGGGTCTTTCTCTGACCTCTGACCATTCTATTGTATGATATATACTTTATGCAGGAGGACAATGTTCTGAATTCGTTGACCCAGTCCGAGAAGGGCGCGGTCTGGATTCCGAGGGTGATCTTCAACAACACGGATGATGAGACGGGATCGGTCGTGGATGAGAAGGCCGCGATCAAGGTGCTCAGGCAGGTGAGAAAATAGAACGTAAAATGTGCTCTAATATGTTCCTTGGATGTTATTTGAGACAATATTTGCTACTTCGATACGTATCAATAGAAATTCTAATCTAATCTTAATTTTTTACTTCTCTTTGCGAGGAAAACCAACCCAATAAATACGTAACTGCCAATATCAGCTTGCAAATGACAAGTTTCCAAACTCAATTTTCTTCTTCTACTACTTCTTTTGGCAAGCCCTTGAAGAAATCTTTGGAAATTGTCACAAATAGCTTCTATAGAGCTACACTCCCTTAGATGTTTTACTTGCAAAAAGTGCATAAAAGAGTGCAACTGTTATTAGCATCGAGCATGTAATGCATTATTTGGCCTTAACAATATATTTTCCTTGTCACACCACCGCCTGGAGGAGCAACAATAACAACAGCGAATGTCCACATACGATTTGCTGCAATCTTCACGTACACACTTAGATCTTTTATACACACTATGCAGCCATTGTGGGTCATTTTTAGCTCTAAATATGCTCTAAAAGGTGTTTGTTTAACGCTGTTTTACAATGACGTCGTTCCTCCCCCTCCTCTCGGACACCTTACAAGAGCCTTTGGCACTTCTTCTTCTTCTTCGTCTTCCGTCAGGAGCCGCTTCAAAGCTAGATTTCCTTACACGTCCTTGGCTACCTTGGGGCGTGAAAGACGAACAACAACAACGAAGCGCACAAACGGAGACAGCTTATTTATTGCTCTTGTGCCATCTACTCCGAAGTAAGAACACAGTTATGCCCTCCAATGGCAAAGTGTCCTTTAGATTAATTTGTATCTTGAAGCCTTGGTTGTCGTTGGATAACAACAGCCTTGTTGTCGCTCGATGACAGCAGGACATCTCAGTCAATTAACTGTAGTTTTCTTCCGCTCTTGTTGTATGCAGCAGAATGCGCATTTTCACGGCTCTCTTGCACCCCACTAGACACTGTTGATTAAACAGATTGTTTTCGTTGGGCTGCTTTGTCTCCCTCCGCATTTAAGTGTTGTAGGGTCATTAATTTCGCCAGGCTAAATGAACACAAGAAGCAGCCGCCGGAGGGAAAAGAAGAAGAAGAAAGATACAACATAGACGCAAGATGAATTCTCTTCTGCCAGAGAAGATTAAATGCCTCGCTCATTATTTTATTATGCTCCAGTTTATGCTGCAACGACTAGTTGATAAACAGACGAACATACGCAAATCTGGTTGTGCTATTACTCGTACATTTCATTTCCATGCTTGTTTATATTCTTTTGCAGGGTCCGCATACGCTCAGCTCTGTTTCTGACACCGATGAAAAGTTCATCTTCTCGGGGGACGACAATCCTATTGTTTACTCGAGGTGGGCTGGAATGCTAATTAACAAAACAAGACCCATTTTATACCTATTTTCAGGCACCATAATGTTGAATTTCAATGCTCATTCGATATGACCTTTTACCCGTTTGACATTCAAGTAAGTCAAACTGGCATATTAATACAAATTATGTACTGTATTGAGACGCATTTTAGCATTGTCTGATGGTCTTTGTCCGAAATCCCAATGCAGGCCACTTTGTATTGGAAGCTTGGGGTCATGAAGACGACGAAATTGGGATCAAACCATTAGACTATCTTGGCGACAGGGAGCTGATGCAGTACTACGTCGAAAGCTGGACCATTCGGGAGTCCAAAGGTATAAAAATATGACAGTAAACTATGAATATATGTATAATACAAATATGAATACCTTCAGCGTCCTACTTTGTGGTGTCGGTCACTATGAAGCGTCGCTACCTGTTCCAACTTCTGACGACGTACCTCCCGTCGCTCTGCCTATTCTTCATCATACACGCCACACAATACTTTAAGATCTCATACTTCCACACCAGGATCATGGTCTCACTCACAGGTCAGTTATACGATCATTCACAGTGGTATAATACTAATGAATACATTAAAAACAAAGGCATGCTGGTGATGACGACTCTTTTCCTCAACACGTCGGCCACGCTGCCCAAGACGTCCTACTTCAAAATGATCGACATCTGGATGGTGTTTGGCCTGCTGCTCCCGTTTCTGGAGGTTGTGTTGCACACAGTGACTGAGTACAGGTACATGACATACAATTAATAATATCTAGATAATACTAATTTACTATTTCAGTCGCCGTGAGGAGGTCTACATCTCATCAGAGGCCTCAGAGCTGGCCGTGCTTGACGAAGATGTCGTGGTGGTGGGCGGCAGGGAGGCGAGGGAGGAGGAGTTTGAGGAAGGGCCAATGATAACAAACAATGGGAGGAATCTGGCCGTCGTTAGGTATGGACAATAATTATACGTATGTCATATATTATTAATGTCAATGTCACCTTCACCGTTTAGATCTGATCTTCACCGCCACTTTTCCATCGGAAGCCGCCCTGCAGAGCCCGCCCCACCACCAAAGAACGCCTTCTTATGTGGACTGTGGCAACGTCTCGTCCTCTGCCTCCGCCAAGAGCAGCAACCGGCCAGCCCAGCCTCCCGCCGGCAGAGCAGCGTCAAGTTCGTGACGGGCTCACCCCAGCAGCAGAGCGCCCCGCACCGGCGGCAGCAGCATAACAGCGTGGACGAGGAGCAGCCGCTGGAGATCAACAAGCTGAGGCCGAACGGGAGCAATGGGCAGATTGTGGAGGAGGCGAACGGGAGTGATAAGCACTTCTTCCTGGACACGGGTAACGTTTGATTTCTTTACCCATTGCGAATATTCGTTCATGAGTAATTTTCAGATTCCGAGATCACTGCGCACATCAGCCGCACGTTTGTCCCCTTCGTCGTCGTCGTGTTTAACGTCGCCTACTGGCTTGTGGCATTCCTGCACAAGTAAAAGGATCGACAAGAGGGACTCCATTAAGCGAAGCAGAACAGTATTTACCTGATAGTTCTATATGAATCCTGAAAGGATATCCTAGTGTAGCTCTTGTCTAAGGCTACGACTGTCATTCATGATTATAGCTGTTACTCAATGTGTACGATATGAAAAGGCATCAACAAGTTGTATTGTATAATATAAGCGTTATACCGCAGTAATCAACCTCGACACTAACTTATTATCACGGATGATGAATTAAAAGCTTTTCCGTAAAAGGCTTGCCAGCATCACTTTATGTCTCTTGTACGTACATTGTGGCGGTCGTATTAGCTCCTTTGAGCTGCAAAGTACTTAATGCCATTGGCCATTAGAGACTTCTTTCTCTCTTTCTTCATCATATGGAAGGAATAATAACAATATTCCTCTTTCCAGCAGCACGTCGATAATGAGAAAAAGCGAGATTGGTGCGGACTGGAGAAGAAAATGAGGCTGAGGACAATGAAAACAGTCTTGGTCGCGTGTGTAGTATACACATCAAGGTTGCAAAGATAGGAGAGAGAGAGAGAAAGCAACAACGGTCAAGAAATAGTGTGTGTCACCCCCACCTGTTATTGTTTGTCCTCCTTCTTCTTCTTTCTCTCATTCATCCCCCAAGGCAGTCGTGATTACAGAAGCTGAGGCATTTGTTGATTCAGCGCAGTCGAGTTTGCTCTCAAAATAACATCAATCACGGATCTTCTAGAAATGACCAGGTAAATAACGAAGTGACGTCATTAACAGATTCATTATTTTGACCCATGAGTTCGCACAATATGCCGACGACGACTTTCTCTTCCATGCTTTTTGCGCCTTTCCCCGTCAAGGGAGAAAAAGTTTTCCTCGCTCTTTTCGCGATTACACTTGATCCGTTCAACAAGCAGAAAAGTAGGCGGAAGCGAGGCTCCCAAAAGTATCGACTGCTGCGGTGGATGTAGTTTGATATGGTGTCATAAAAGGAACATGAAGGCAGCTTAACCAACTTCTTGTTGTTGACCGCGCCGTCCTTGGGAGAAATGGCACAAGAGAGTATGTTTTGTTTTTCGAATTTCCGCTCCAAATTGGAAGTGGAGATAAGGGGGCAAAACAACACAATGAGAGGAGGAGGTCAAAACACGGCTGTTTTTGTCAAACAATTTCAACTCTCATCATTCATTCAGAGACTTTGACATTAGACGGTCAGTTTGTTACAATATGACCGTTTACAGGTCGTCAACTGATTCAATCGACCGTGTGACGACGACTCTCAGACTTTTTCATTTTCCTGATAATTACACGACGGACGGCTGAGATTGCCGTCTGGAGAAGAAAGTAGAAAGTGCTCAAACGTTTGCTCAAGAAACGACTTGGTTTCCACTGCATTTGGGGAGAAGAAATCGAATTTCTGTCTGTCACTGCCGACGGAGGTCATTTGTTAATGCAGGAGAACGAAAACAAATGGAACATTTACCGGCCTGTGCTAGCTACGTATACCGGACTATTGGCCATAGAAGTCTATTGATTTTCTCAAATGTGTCTTGCCGAATAACTTTAAGCCACCGTTTTAGCGTTCTCGTCTCTTTATTTATTACATTTTGTATATCATCTCATATTTCATTTTCAAGACATATCTGGATCGTTCAGTTGATGACTCTCTGTTTAAATATGGTTATTTACTTTAATCGTAGCATTCAACACTCAAAGGATGTTCTTTTAATAATGTGACATTTACACCAAAAAGGAGACACTCAAAACATTCCTATTCACCGTATAAACAACTATCGTATGTCTTTATCTTGCTGTCTTAATCATCACAATTGTGGCTTTGGAACTGAAACACACTCATTCACTCAATTCTTCTCTCTCATTTTCAGACCCGTGACTCAGAACTTGTTCCCAAACTGATTTAGTTTTTCTTAATATTCCTGCTATCTTAATCTGTTTAAATGGGGGACGATGATGATTAAAAATAGATTGGTGATAGTATTTATCCTATAATTCACATGCACTATATAACATTATGTTTGTCAAACCGTATGGAGGGATAGATTTATGCGCGACTGAGCGGGTCTTCTTCTGATACTTCTTCTTCTCTCATATAATAATAGATACCCTGGCAGCGAAATGTAGAAACGGGGATGAAAAGATACAAAAAAGCCTTGAAAACCGAGGAGGGGAGAAAAAGAAATGTACGTATGTCTATATCTGGCATTAAAGGGGGAGGAGGAGGCTGCAGGACAAATCCAGTCGATAAAAAGAGCGAATCTCCGGGGATTTAGTTTTAGTGTGTATTTGTTGCTTTTCAATACGGACGAGAGAGAAGGAGACAGAAATTGGAGAGAAAAGAAAGGCTGCCTCGCAAAAAACACCTCCGACAAATCGAAGGCGGGAAAAGTTTTGCTCACCGTATCTAGAAGGGAAAAGTCACCAAAGAGGCGAATCAAAATGATATTTTCCACGCCGGACCTTCTAGGGAATACGAAAAACAAATTTTAAACTTTTTGCTCTTTGGAAAGTAGACAGCTAGCCAGGCGATGCCGCATTTATACCCTTCTCAACTGTCAAAATAGCTATATCGGTATATCGGAAAATATAGGTGGGAGCAACAAGATATTAAACACACAAATGAGAACAAAGAAGTGTGTGCTATGATGATACCCTGTGCCAAAAAAGGGTTTATTTTCGTTCTCAAAAGAGGAAGTGAAAGTAATCCGTCTAATTTCGAAGCTCTCAGGAGGGATTTGGAGGCGCGAGAGGATGAGGCTTCAAATGCGAGAAGGGGGAAATTAATTAACAATTTTTTCCAGGAACTAAGTTTCTTCTCAGGGGTTAAATGCAGTTATAATGAGAAGAAAGAGTGTGCTATTATCGCGTAATTAGAACGCCGGACTGTATGAAATGCACGTTAAGTACTTAATATTGCTGTTGGGATTGAAAAATGTGAAAGTATGATTAAGTAGTTGACTGATTACACTACTTTTATTCGAGTTAAATCCTCCTTTGTTGGCCTCAGTTCTCCGAAAAACAGGAGCGAATTGGCGGATTTGGCAAAAATAAACTTTCTCCGTCTTTTCATTTTCACTCACTGGCAGCAGCAGCCTTGAGACGACGACGTTTCGCCACCGAGGCAACAACAGCGGCAAAAAACTGACCCCAATATCTTAATCTTTTTTGAAGGATTGGACTTTCCTCACCCAGTCAACAGCTTTGACAGACTGCTGTGGCCTTGAGCAGCAAAAAACCGGTTTGCTATTCATAGAGAGACAGAGAATGATGAAGGAGATATTTTCGTACTTTAAAGACGGTTGTCGGTCCGGCATGCAAGTTTAAAAAGTACAATTAGTTGTCCTTCTTGACAGAGACGGACGAATCAAGTGACAAAGGAGAGTGTCTAGTAGCAGCAAAGTTGCTTAAAAAGAAGTTCTTTCAGCTCCTTCGGTCCTCTGAAAAGAAGAAGGAGAAGCCTTGACAAACTCGCAGTCGGCACGCAAACCAACTTGCTCTTCTTTCGCACAGTGGCTTGTAGGACCACTGTGGCACAGACAATAATATCCAGTTTCACGGCTTATAAGAAGGAAATACGAACGGCAATATAAATCTCGTTTGAAACTCCAGAACAAAAGGGGAAAGAAAAGCTTCCTTTGTACTTGCGCAATATGATGATGTTTTTGCAGCATTGCTTTTTATGCCTCAGTGCATCCAATAAATTAACGTTCTCTCTCGTTCCCTCAGAGTGGATTATAATAAAACAGCAACGATATATAATAATGAATGGGAGACGAAAATTAGTGGGCGTAAGACTTGCTTGCGGTGATTTATAAAGGAAGAAATCTGCCAGGATATTCTAATTTCGGGGGCAAAATATGGAACAATTTCGGGGGTATTATTATTTATCAATCACTTATCGCGCATTTCCTTCTATTTTGTATATAATTCTCGTTACACTAGGGGGACACTTTATCTTAATTGTCCTAAATCTTCTCCTTCCACAGTGTGTAATATAAAACATTTTTATCATGCAAAACACTTCTTCTTCTTTCCTTCTTCCTACAGAATTACGATATAATAATGAGCACTCCAAATCTATGTTTAAAAGCAGTTTTCATCTTGTGTCGAATACAGCAGCATGGTAAGGTTTCTTTTTAATCAAATATAAAACGTTCTTAAACTCCTAATTGTTCTTCTTTCACCTTTTGTGTCCGTCGTCTTTTGAGCGCACTCACGAGCAGATGTATTTTTATTTTTATTATGAAAAAACGTCCACATATGGTTTCTCCCTCTTCTCCTCTCTGATGGTCTTCGTTCAAGGTCTTCTTTCTCTTAGATTCCTATTATTATTTCATTATATCATATTATAGTACCAGCGCACCGGGGGCGTTTTAGAGCGTGTAAATAACTGAGTAGGGATTATGTTTAGCACACGATATAAAAAAGAAAGTCATGCCACGATTTTTGCACCGAGGACAACAATGATATAATCTGATCGAATAATCACTTTCTTTGTTTCTTTGTCTTTGTTTGTTTGTTGTCCTTAGCCGTCGAGCTGCGGGCTTTTGCTCTTTGCGAACAGGTAGTAGAGCCAGTAGGCGAGGTTGAAGATGGCGAAAATCAAGGGGAAGATAAACCTAAAAGACAATAATATTGTTATGATTACTATGATTACTGCTGATTGTCACGACAAAGGCCAGCAAGCAGCTGGTTTTAGCTATTGATTAGACACAGGAAGAAGCCTCTTAGATCAGAAGATAAAATGAATAAATAAAGAGAAGTCCTTGCTGTATCCTCTAAACTGACCTTGATATGACATCAATCCTCTTAGCCCTGGATGGAAACTTTGATAGCAATCCGCGGGTGCCGCAGCACAGGATGTAGGTGCACGTGTGCCCCAGCCGCGCGCTGAAGCCGCCGTGCCGCGCCGCGGACGCCATGGTCGCGGGGTGTCCGCGCGGCAGCCCGCTGTTAAATGTGCTGTTCATGTGCACATCGCAGGGTCGTCCAAGCTCTGGAGGGAGCATGTAGGCTGAAATTGGAACATTAACATACGCCGTTATTGTTTAAGGGAGCCGTAAATATACCTAGTGATGACGGCTGGCCGTAGCCAAAGGTGAGATCGTCCATGGAGTAGTTGTTGCCGCCCCCTGACGAGGGGTGTGGGTACGCTGTCGTCGACCGGTACACGTTGTCCAGAGGGCCATTGTTGAGGTCACGAAGAGCCTGACGGAGTTGCTCACTGGATCGCTTTTTCTGAAGAGACAACAAAATGTAGGAGATCTTGTCTTCTATATTTAAAAGTTCGTTACCAGTCCAGATTGTGGGAAGCCTGGAATACCATCCTGTTGAGATGTCAATCCCAGACCGCCTGTTGAGCCAATGTGGTTCATGGCGAGCGCGCTGCCCCCGTTGGCACCGCCGCCCGGTGTCACGCCGGCTACAGACCCGCCTGTCCCACCGGCGTTGCTCGCAGCATCGCCCGTCGCCGACGCGTTCCCGCTGGCGTCCGTGGTCGCCACGCCCTCACCGCCCATCGCGGTGGCCTCGAAGTCTGCGTGTTCCAGCTCCCACTGCCTTCGCGCGCGCTCCATGCGCTCCCTGGCGCGGTCCCGCTGCATGTCGCTGCGCGATGCGTAGTTGACGAGCGCGAACTCGAGCAGCGCGCAGAAGACGAAGCACTGACACACCTGAATAATAACGAAACAAAGGCTATATTATTGGCGGCAATGCAGCATTTTCCTATTTGACCGCCGCGCACCGAGCTCGTCCATCTTCATCTATCCGAAGCGGATATTGCTTCTCCTTTCCAGGCAAAAACTCTAGCTTCTTACTTCTCAATTGAGCTCAGACGAGGTCCTTTCTCGCTCCGATGCTGCTGCTGCAACGACGACGTATATCGAAGAAGGATTCTCAGGAATCCAGTTTTAGAGAATAAACTTTCTTCCTCCTCTCTCGGCAGCAATCAAAACTCTATTCAAGCGGTGACATTCCTGGACGTACGGACGTGGAAAGGAGCGGTCTCTGACATCATCTGCCAATACAGCCAAGGGTTTACTTAAGACGTGGTGGCACTTTGTTGTCGTCAGGGGGAACTTTTTTGAAAGCTTGGACAGGCGATATTTTCAATACTGCATTGTGAGGGCGTGTCTCATTTGAGGTCGTACTCTAATCCATTTGTAAAAAGGTACAACTGCACTGTTATGATATTGCTGCTATCGATATGTGCATAAAGTTTGACATCAAAGGACAGTTTTTCTCTTGGCAGAGAAAGTCTGGAACTTTTTACGTCCGTCGCGGTCACTACAAAGGCCTTCTTTTGGTCATACATCACTATACATGTATTTGCCTTGTTCGTCTGTTTATCTTGCCTCAATTTTACTACAAAAGGCCTGTTTCGGGAAGACAGAATACCCTTGTTTCTGTGAACAACGGATCTTATTACTGCATACTATTCTTTTTAGTATTCTTCTTCTGATTCAAGTAATCGATTTATGTAAAGGTTTTGTCTTCAACAAACAAGAACATCTTTTGTAACTTTATATCGGTGTACCTTCCTTTGAAACATAGTACGTATAACAAAAGTTTGAATTACTCTATACTGATGACTTTTACCCCTGTTTCCCATGGATTGAAGGAAACCTGAGTAATCCATTGTGGAATATACTAAAAGTTCAATGCCTTCTTGTGGTAGAACGTAACAAAAGAAATTCGACACTTGAGAGCACTTAAGTTGGATACATTTTTAATACATCACAGAGTACAGCCACATTTAAGTGCCATTCAAATTTTGCACTTCCAATTTAACCTTCAGTGCAACCAATTGTCATTTGTTGTTTCCAGAAGCGTGTGCATACGCCAATGACTTTTAAAGACCAAACCGTGGATGGAAAACTATATTTAAACAAAAATATTTCTGCCTGTGAGCAAATACCAACCATTGCAATATGCCGGTATATGCAATGATCTGACGCACCAAACACAACTAAGAATTGCAATATACTAAATTATTGTCGGAGCATTTTGTATAGATAGGTAGATTTTCCCTTCCTTGCATTGAATTACTGTGACGTCACTTCGTGAATATCTGGAGCACGAATTGAAAAGCTTCTTCTTCGTTTTTTCTACGAAAACCTATCACATAATCCTCTGTCAAAATCAGGAAAAATGGGAAGAATTTCAATTTTATTGGCAATTTATTGCAGCACATTAAAACTTCTGATTCTTTCTTACTTCCATAAATGTCATTACCAAACAACAATTACATGTAGGCGGAATTCCAGCTAAAACATTCCCGTCACTCTGTGACCTTTCCTTCCCTCCATATTTTAAAATTCTTCCGCTTTCCTCCTCTCTCTTTTTCAAGTCCAGGGAGTGGCCTTCAAAGCAGAGAGAGAGAGAGAGAGAGAGAGAGAGAGAGAGAGAGAGAGAGAGAGAGAGAGAGAGGGGAGCGCGAGAGAGATGCTCGCAGGAGAGGCCTCGGAAGGGCGGGCGTTGTGTGTGTAGG